>LPNX010453591.1:113687-230549 GCA_001517045.1 Pseudotsuga menziesii
CTCTGATCCCTAAAAAGTAGAAAGGAGAATCCTTCAAAGATTTTAGACCTACATCTTGCTGCAATCTGGTCTACAAAGTAATAACAAAGGTTATTGCTCAAAGGTTGAAACCTATTCTCAGTGAGGTTATCACAGAAGAGCAATTTGGATTTATTTATAACAAACAAATTCATGATGCTGTCTCCCTTGCACAGGACTCCATCCACACCGTGCTCTAGATATGCACCACCTTTTGCATTCTATTCAAGATCTGGAATAAACATTTGAACAAGTCAACTTCACACACATATATAGAGAGCTAAATTCAGAAGCTGACAAATTGTCAAAAATAGCACTTGCACTCCCTCCTGGCCTTATAGATGTGGAGGGAAGAACTCACGACCAAATAGATGTCCATTTTGCACAAATGGTATAGAGAAAGGATCTATGAACACAACGATCATTTGTAGCTAAACAGACAAACAAAACTATGCTTGAATATGAATATTCCTAAACATAGTTTATGTAACTCTCATGATATATAATGAAGTCCCTTGAGGACAGTTTATGATCACTCTTTATTTAGAGTGATGGATATTTTCCTTATGGAAAATGTATATATGGCATAGAATCACGGTGTCCCCACTATATATGCAACAATAACATCCATCATAAGGGGATTGTCATGCCTTCATCACATTGAGCCATGAGCCAATGATTTCTTAATGTCATTCACCACACTAAGCCATCCTTGGGTTTAGTAATATGAATTGTATCCAACATGTTTGTAAGGGTGAAATTGTTTTATTGACACTAGCTTGTTGTTGGCTCTGCCCTCTTCCTCAACATGAACTTTGCCATGGAACTTTGCCTGTCAAGAAATATACCTGACAGGAACTCTGCCCTAGTTGGAACTTTACCTCGACTGGAACTTTGCCTCGCCAGGAAATCTACCTCGACATGAACTTTTCCATATCCCTCGACATGAACTTTGCCATTTACCTTTCCAAGAGCTCTGCCCTTTGTCTCAGCAACAAATTTACCATTCAAGAACTCTACCCAACATGATCTTTTCCCTAGCTAGAACTCTGTCATTTTCCTCAACAAGAAATCTGCTCTATATCGCAGTAGGAAATTTTCCATGCAAGAACTTTTCACAGTAAGAACTTTACCCTAACTGGAACTTTGCCTGACAATAAATCTTCCCAACAAGAAATTTGTACTAGTTGGAACTCTGCCTCAACAATAACTCTATCCTCTACTTGGGACTCTGCCTCAGTTGGAACTCTTCCTTTGCCTCAACATGAAATTTTCCCAACAAGAACTCCATCTCGGCTGTAACTATTCCCCGACTGGAAATCTACACTCTGCCTTGGTAGGAACTTTGTCATGCATAAACTTTGCTCGACAAGAAATCCTCCCGATAGAAACTTTGTCCTAGTTGGAACTCTACCCCGACTGGGAATCTGCCCCAAATGGAACTCTACCTCAACAAGAACTCAATCCTATGCCTCGGAAGGAATGCTTCCATGTAGGAACTTTGCATGGCAAGAACTCTACCCGATAGAAACTTTTCCCTATCTAGAACTCTACCCCTACTGGAACTATGCCTTGATAGGAACTCTACCCTCTGTTCGATAGAAACTTTGCCATGCGGTAAATCTGATTGGAAAGAACTTTGCCTGACAGGAACTTTGCCATGTAATTAAATTGTTGTAGGATGTAGAGCATGATAAGAAAAGGATTAGTTTGTGGGAAGATTACCTTCTAGAGTCTAGGAGGTCAAGTGTAGAACTGGGCCACAAAAATGATGCATTACAGGCAGAGAAAATAAGGTTGCAAAATTACAAAGACACAATGCGAAGAAAAATTAATGATATGGAAGCAAAGAAAGTAGGCCCGGTTTCCCAAATAGAGCATCTGCAACATGAGAGGGGCACACATACCATATTGAGTAGAAGTCTTCAAGGAATAAATACATGACATGTCAGGGTTTCACAAATACGCCATTGCACAACAAGATGATTTTTTTCACACCATGGAGCAAGTTACTGATATATTTTTTGAGCTCCATAAAACAACAATTAAGCTCCAAGACATAGAGTCCAAAGTACAGGACAATAATAATAAGATCAAGGGAATGAAAACAAAAATGGATATTATTGCAGATTGGTAGAAAGTGAACGCAACTAGTTTGGACAATACGTCCAAGAAATTTGAGTAAGAACTACTAGTCGATAATGCCATCCTGGACAGTTGTCTACAGGTGGGGAAAACTTTGCAAAATAACATCACTGCATCACTCAAAAAATTCCAAATTCGGTATGCCTCGATCGAGAGAGTGTTCAATAGATGTGCATTTCCACTTCTAGGTACCCTTGAGTAGCCTATATCAAAGGAACAATGAAGGATTGAAATCAGAACCATTGTAGCTGGAGATGTGAAAGCAATAAGGAATGTGACCCAAGTCACACTTGAAACCTTATGTGATCATATAGGAACAATGACAAGATTTTTAATTGTCGTCTAATTAATTAGAGAAACAACTAAGAAGCATGCATTAATGATCAACCCGGGGTTCATTGGGAACTTATGAGTTACCGTGCATTGTATGTGCAAACCATCGAATCTCCTCTTACATTGGTTTATCTACTTGAAGTTTTAGTTCAATAACCTTATTGACAAATAACGGTATGAATAGTTACATAGTATTGGAAGGAGCTAGCCATCTAAACTACTACTAAAACTAAATTGCAAGGAAAGTAAATCACCCAACAAGAAATTAAAACACACAACAGGAAATTAAATTCACATTGGTTGCAGGTATCATGAGTATGAATCAATTGTATCCAGAAGCAACCCCATTGATGTGTAGTAAAACTAATTGCAGAATTAAAATCCTAAATTACTCTTGCAGAAATCGAAATTCACACCATGCTAAAAAGTAAATAATAAAACTAAATTCACACTTGGTAGGAAAAATAATTTCTAAAACTAAATTCACACTGTGCGAAAAATTAAATTCTAAAACTAAATTCACACTGTGTGAAAAAGTAAATTCTAAAACTACATTCAAACTGTATGAAAAAGTAAATTCTTAAACTAAATTCACACTACACTTAACATAAAGATAAATTGCGGAAATGAAATCTAAAATCTATCCTTTCCAAGTACAAGTTATTGTCTATGATCCAAGGTAGTAAATAGGATTATTAAATTAATCACGTTCAATGTAAAAATAAACAATTATATCGCTAATTTATGGATTGAAATTAAATTGCAAAAGTAAACTACATAACGAGAAATGCAAAATTACCTAATTGAAGTAAAGCAACAAATTAAATTAAAACTATATGGTCATTAAAAAAATAAAATCACAGTACAAAAAGAAAATGACAAAACTAAGATCTCTATTGAATCAAGATAAAATTGAATTATTCCATCAGTATTTGGACTATTGCTCTAAGAGTCATCCTCTTGAATGGAGAATGAGCTCTTATTTATACATGAGCTCTCCATAACTAATAAAAAATGAAGATCCAAAATATCCTTAACAAAATCCTAAAAACTTGGACCTTAAAACTAATTCAAACCTATCCCAAGATCTTTGGCAAAAATTCAAATCTAATTTTTATCCAAGATTATTTTCATATCCAAGAGGTTAATGATGCTCCTTGATCCATGGAATGATGAATGGTTGAAGAGATATTCGAATTATTCACTGTTATGTAGGTTTAGTAGGAGTTTCCATAGTTTCATGTAGAGTTTTCGAAACTGGAAAAGTTTCTGCAGCTACCTATAGAGTTTATGCAACTACCTGTAGAGTTTCCGTGACTGTCTGTAGAATTTTTGCAACTGTCTGTATAGTTTATGCAACTCCATGTATAGTTTCTGTAGCTACCTATAGGGTTTCCATAGCTTCCTGTATAGTTTCTACAACTACCTATACAGGTTCCACAACTACTACAGAACTCCCTCAAATATATTGTAGCTTCTTCCAACAGATGATTTAATATTCAAAGAAAATACATAGTACAATTCCCTTAATGTTAGTAAAAAATCAAATGAAATACTAAGACATGTAATAGAAAAACAACTTGAACATAAAAACCTATATATGACCATAATAAGGGATTAGTGCATGAATACGAATAAACATAAGGGATTATAGATAAGGTGAAATGATGATAAAAAGATGCTAAATCCAAGGCCCATCAAACACCTACCAAGAACAACCAACTCATGACCACTTGCCATATCATAGTCACTAAGGGGATGAGCACATTGTCAAATAAAATGATTAATCAAGAGGTCTCTCTAAGACTGCTTGAGACAAGCCACCTTAATATTATTAACTATGAATGTTGTTTCCACCTTTCACACACCTGGGGGTTAAGAACAACAAAAATATTCAAGCTGCTAGGTGTGTCCTTGGGGGAAATTCATGCGTCAAGCACTGTCTCTTGATCTTGACTCCTCTGTTTACGCAAAACTCCTAACGAAGAAAAGGGGGTGGTCCCTAAGAAAGAGTTGCACAAGGCTCTTATGTTTTGGTCGTTAATGATGGAAGTAAGTTGTTTAGGATTTTTTGAAGTAAAATTACTGAGACAAGATGGTTTGCAAATTTAAATAAATATTCCAGCAACATAACATCAACACATAAGAAAATTGAAATAAATGTGAATTAGATCAGTGCTAATGGAGTCAAAGAAAAATAATGCTGTTGAAATGAAATGTTTTGCAATGTGTCTTGGTTAGTTTTAATTATTAAAATATGACTTGAGTTATGGGAAGCGGATTCTTGATATATTGAAAGTACTAAGAATATATCCAGAAGATAACGAAAGTGGTTCCTCACTCACAAATGTGGGTTGAGTCAGAGTCTCTGAGAATGCATCCAACACTACACCAATAAGGATGTAGTTTGATTATATCTCAAGGTCTCTAATTAGTGGTTCCCACTTCCTTTGAAGTTTTTTCCCATGATTGTCAACTATCCTACGCGGGATATTTGTAATAATTTTTTGGGTAGTTGATTTTATTACTAAATTATTATATTAATGTGAGGAATTTAGAGAGTGTCGAAAACCGCTTTTGATTCCCCAACGACCAGGCAAAGCCCGTAGACGAAAATATCATACACGATTTTAAGGAAAAATGTTTATTCCAATTTGATGAAGAAAAAGATGTTTGTAGAATCAAATACATTAATTACAAATTAAACCACAATTATGTGTCACTTTCTGATCATCCACCAATAATTGATTAAAAGCCTTTGGTTTGTGGCGAGAGCATACTTCGTGGCAACAATTTGGGTATGAAAATTAAAGATGAAATCAAAGAAAAAATACTAAACTATACAACCTTTATAGAAGGTGAAGTGTGTGCAAGTGTTGCTTAGTAAAATGAAAAACATGAAGGAGAATGTGAATCCTCCTAGGGGGGTTGGAGTGTGGGAGTTGTGTAGCCCACTTGATTTATTTATTAATGGAATTTACAAATTGATGAAATCAAAAAAAAAAAATCCTTTTGACCCTTGAAAATGGATCAAAAGGAATACACGCTCTTTGGAAAAAAAAGAGGAATGAAGAAGAGGGAAGAAGGAAGGATTTCAGGTGCTCCGAATGATGAAAAGTTTGATTTTCAGCAGTGTTTCCTTCTCCTTTTTCTCAGACCTGCCAAAAACCAGTGAACGATTTATTTTTTATTTTTTAACTCAAACGAGTACTTTTTTTTATTTTTTATGAAGACATTTAGGTCTGATTTAGCAATTGCCTAATCAGGCAATTACACACATAGCAGTAGTAAAACTTTGAGAAGATCAAAGTTAGTACAAATTCTTACAATTTGAATATGTATCTCCCAGATAGACATATCAAAACTTATTGAAACTCAGTTTAAGGAATTGGATGAAATGTGTTGGATTCTCCATTGATGCCGAGGTTGCCTTGAGACAGAAGGCAAGCTTGATTTGCCAGAGAATTTGCATTTTTATTTAGCTCTCGCAGAATATGGAAAGAAGCGACACTTTCAAGCTCTTTCAATGCATTTCAGATTCTTTGTAAATATTTATTCAAGGCATAATTGTTAAAATGATCTTCTGAGTTTAACAATTTGATCAACAACTCTGAATCTCCAAAAAATTGAATTGACTTATACCCGATCTCCTTTACTATCTGGCATGCCTTAAGGAGACTATAAATTTCTGCTAGATTATTTGACCTTATTCCTAGTCCCCAGCTAAAATAGGTTTCGACCAATATGTCTGGGGATATAATATAACCCCTAGTTCCCGTGATCCCAAGATTCCCCTTGGACGCACCATCAAAGAAAATGGTAGCTAAGGAGGAACTCTTCCACCACGCATTAAAAGCTGCATCACTGTAGCTCACTCTCCATGAATGAGTACTCACAAGTTTGGTGAAGACTGACCTTCTCGATCCCAACGAACAGATTCCCATCCACGTGATAACCCCTGAAGACAGTGATGAAAGAGAGGCAAAGTTACTTGCTAATTCAAAAATGAGATTTTTGACTTTATTTGCCACAATCAAGAGAGTCGATGTCTTGTTGTTAAAAATCCATTCATTTCTTGCCAACCACAATTTCCACCAAATACATTTCGGGACGATTTTCCAGAGTTTAATCCATTCAACATTTTTATCTCTTGCCTTTGGAATCCATTATAAATAGGAGATAAAGAGAGGGACGACTACAATTTGAGAAGGAACAGTAACAATCATACCTTTGAGGACCAACTCCCACACTGTTTGAGTGAAAAAATAGTCAACAAAAATGTGATCTAACGTTTCATAGGCAGAGTTGCAGAAACAACACCTAAATGGTCTAAGGAACCCACGTTTAGTCAAATTTTCACCTGTCGGCACCCTTTTATGCATGAGCATCCATATGAAGAAGTTCACATTGGGAAGGTTGTATGAATACCAAACATATTTCCAAAGCACAGGGGATAAGCAAGAGACATAAGGAGTTTGTAAATCAAAGAAGCCTTGGGTAGTTGAATAATTTCCATATTGACCCCAACCCCATTTATCTTTATAAGAGAAATGAACTGGTGCAAGTCCTGATAGACATGAAAGCAACAATTTTTGTTGGTATAGAAGATGATCCATGATCTCAAGAAAATACCAACCTACCCAATTCCCATCTTTGTCCCAAAAACAAATGTCTACCAGCCGAAGAAGGCCTTTATTAGTTAACCATGAATTAATCTCACTTAATGAGATTAAAGAGGAAAGAGGAGGATTTCCTAAGATATTATCATCCCACAATAAGGTCCTCTTCCCATTGCCATGGACTCTATAGAGATGTTGATGAATATTGTCTATTCCTCTTTTGCATAAATTCCAGATTGTTGTGCCCGTAGGGGTATTTACAGTTTTTAAATTTCTCAAAGAACCTCCCTTTAAGTATTTCATCCAAAATATCTTAATTACCAAATTATTTTTATCTGTGTACAACTACCATATGAGTTTACCTCCCAACGCCAAATTTTCCAATTCAGGATCACGAATTTGCAATCCACCTTCTGAAGTTGATCTTTTGAGAATATCTCAACTTACTAGATGCATATTATTCTAATTGGCTTGCCACCCTTCCAAATAAATTCTTGAAGAAGTTTGGAGATCTAAGACGAGATGGACTTGGGAGCAAGAAGCAGAGAGGACTGGAAGATGGGGAGGGATGAAAGGAATGCCTTAATCAAAATTAAATTCCCAACCTTTGTTAACCATTGGCCACCCTAGGATACTATTTTTGCTTTTAATTTACTTATCACTTCCAGCAAAAGCGAAGGAGGATTTGGTCTCAAGGTTAATGGAAGGCCCAAATAATTGATCTTATCCCACTTGTGAAAGCTAGGGAAACCCAAGGAATGAGCTATTCAGAGAATTGTCAGATGGTCTACATTCCATCCATATAAAACACTCTTACTTTTGTTAATCAGAGCTCCTGAAGTTAAACAAAAATTTTGTAATATTTCATTGAAGGCCTGAGAAATATTTAAGTATGCCCCTCTGAGAAGCATAGAATCATCTGCAAAGAGGACATGGTTTATAGGATCCACACCTCTAGCTTCCTTAATGCCAGGGAGAGAACTTGCAACCAAATCTGCTGTAAGCTTTCTAAAATATTATGCCATCAAGATATAAAGGAAAGGTGACAGGGGGCACCCTTGATGGCGTCCTCTTGAAGCTTGGAAGAAATATGTTGGTCTACCATTAACAAGAGGTGCTATCCAGGGCCTATATGTGTAAGCTTTTATTAGACTAATGTAATCAACACTAAAACCAAAAGAGAGAAGAACTTGATAGAGAAAGGAAAGCTTGACACGGTCAAAGGAAATTTTCATATCTAGCTTGATGAGAATGCCTTTATCCTTCCTTTGAAAGCTAGAGTGGAGGGCTTCTTGCAGTTTTATCACATTATCTACTAGATGTATTCCTTTAAGAAACCCCTTGGGGAGGAGAAATTAAAATTCCTAATAAAGGCTTAAGTCTATTAGATAAGAGTTTGGCCAGGATTTTATATGAAGCGTTACAGAGCGAGATAGGTCGAAACCTATCAAAAGATGATGGATTAACTTCCTTTGGAATTAAAGAAAGGAAAGTAGAATTAGTGCACCCTCCCACTTTGGATTTTTTAAGAAAGTCTAAAATCATATGGAAAAGATATAATTTTATAACATTCCAACAAAATTTGTAGAAATGTATAGAGAATCCATCCGGCTTGGGGGATTTATCCTACTCCATTGCCCATATAAGGTCCACTATTTATTTTTCAGAGAAATGTTTCACTAATCCAACATTAACCTCAACATTGACTAAAGAGGGTATGTTGGATAAAAAATCAGCATTCACTTCATCATCAGAGATGTCGTCCTCATGGAACAACTACTAAAAGTGCATTTTAGCAGCCTGCCGTAATTGCGATTGTCCTTTAATACCTTCATCCTCTCTTGTAATTATTTTTGAAATGTGATTTCGAGAGAGTCTAGATCTGTATTGCTTGTGGAAGAAGGTAGTGTTTTTGTCTCCAGCTTGCAAATAGAGTCTGCAAGACTTAAGATGCATATGCTCTTCTTCCCAGGGAAAGGAAAGGAAAGTATTTATTTGAGCGAACTACTCATACTCCAAATGTGATTTAGAGATTTATGATTCCTCCATACCAAGCTGAATCTCAGGTAAAACATGCACTGACTCATTGGAGTTGTGAGAGGTGTTTTAACCCAAATTTTCAAGGCATGTTTAGTATGTTTAAGTTTTTGTTCCCAAACAAAGATGGGGGATTCTTCTACAAACTAGGACTAAGCTTATGACACTGTTTCCCAGAAGCCATCCCTCTCAATCCAAAGAGGACCGAAACAATACGGGGTGGGACCGAAATTTTCCTCTTCTTTCAACATCAAGGAAATGGGATGATGATCATAAGTTATCTTGGGTATAATTTTGGAAGAGATCAAAATTTTTCCATCCATCAAAGAGCTTTGGACCAGAAATCTGTCAAGCCGAGGAGAAATTTTGGAAACCCCTATTCTATTATTGGTCCAAGTTTAACAACCTTTCTTGGGTTTGAAATCAATAAGGTCTCGAGCATGAATCAAAGAATCCACTAACTCCTGAAGAGGATCTTTTCCATGAACACCTCCTCTTTTATCCTTAGGCTCTAAAAATAATATTTAGATCCATAGCCACTATAATGTTTATGGGAGAGTGGATTTCCATAAAATATGTTAGAGATTTCCAGCATAATTTTTTCTCTATAAAATTTACTAGGATATAAAAGTTAAAGAGGGCCATGGAAATGATGTAATTCTGTATAAATCCAATGTTTGGTACCAAACACGAATTTTAGAAGAAACTTGTTCTCAGACCATAAGGTTGTGAGGCCTCCTGAAGTGCCTTGTTCACTAAATGCCATGCCTGCATTCTTTTTCCACTTTGTTCTGTTAAGGATAATAGAGCTTCCTCTTTTCTTTTTGTTTCTTGAAGCAAGAGAATGTATGAGGGTTCCATTCTTAATATATATTTAACTAATTCTACCTTCAAGGGATTCCCCAATCCCCTGCAATTCCAAGAGACAATCTGCATTATTTACCTAAGAAAAAGGGAGTTGTCCCTCCCTTTGGGGGTTTATTCCTCTTACTTTTTCCTATTGACATTTCTATTGCAGCCCGACTACCCTGTATCTTTAATCTCTCAGCTTCTTCTTCTCTGACCTCCTTTCGAGACTTCCTACATGCCTTTTCATGAATTTCTCTATAGAATCTTCTTTCGAGGAACCAAAAGTCTCTACCGATTTCTTCTTAAGAATTTCTGCATAGGATGGAGAATATGTGACACCTGTGGGTGAGTTATGAAGTTCCTGTAATATTGCATCTAATATTACTAAGATTACTAGATCATATTGTGGGTGAGTTTCTAAGATTACTAGATCATATTGTTCCCGTGGCCCAGAATTTACTTCACCTTCTTCTTAATGCACATCTAATTACTACACTTTTCCCTCTTCAAGAACATGATTCTGATCTTTAGAAGGGCTTAACATAACAAAGGGATTTGAACAAGTGGTATCTTTTTCAATAGCCTGAGGTTTAAAAAATATTTTCTCAACAGGAATGGCTCCATTCCCTGCATTTGCTCCTTTAACTTTCATTCTATTATCCTGTTTGAAGGTGCCTACTTACTGTACTTATGTTCATTGATCAACCTCCTCTTTTTCAAATTCTTCTTCTGATTTTTTCTTGCAATTTCAAGCAAAGTGGCCATATCCATGGCAACAATGGCACTTGAAAGGGAGTTGTTCGTAATCAAGCTCCTGAATGTGTGACCATTCAACAATAGTTAACTTGATCACCTCAGGAATCCCTATCTCTAAATATACTTCAACACAAATTCTTGCACATGAATATTCTTCTTTCCTTTCTGCCCTATCGATATACTTTTCGAGCTTATTCCCGAAGGTTTCCAAAGATTTTGAGTTCTAGCAATGAAGAGGTAAGTGGAAAAGCCTAACTTGGAAAGGAACGACTAAAGGTACGTCCTAGGTAGGATCAAAGTTTGTAGTCCACTTATTCAGATAGATCCATAGAGGGCCCATAAAATATGGACCATTTTGAAATATGAGATCTCTATCTTCAGATGAATCAAACACAAACACATAATAACCTCTGCCAATCAAATGATTGTGGATTCCTTCAGTAACTGGAGGCCTCCAATTTTGTTGAACCCATCCATTGATTTCCTTAGGAGAAGGCCAGAGAGTCGTAAATTTCCCAATGATCCCATGCTCCGCTAGATTCAAGGCATTCCTGCAAGGACATTCGGCAAGCAGTTCAACAGAAGGAATGTATGCTTTCTTCACAAATGTCTACACCATTGGACTCCCCTTTATCTTTCCACAGGAGGAAATAAGTCATTTGAACACATCAATATCTGTAGGAAGAGGAGGGGGAGGACCCCCTCCAGAGGCCATAGGAAGAGCACACATGTAGACAGAGGAAAATACAGAGCAAAATATATCAAGAAACCAGTCTTTCTTAATCAGTCTCCGAAGGTTTCCAAATCCTTGAAAACTAAGAAACAATCTCTAGCAATGGAGTCACTCAACAACTCACCACGATCCTACATAAATATAAAACATTCATTGGACACAAACAAGGCCACCAATGACCAGTGTCGGCTTCTCAGAATGAAGGCTAACGAATTCTTCTTGGAGCGTAAAACAGTTCAAGAGGTTTCCACATATCCTATAAATAAGGACTATATTCGTAATCCCTGGCTGAAGCTCACCACGATCCTACAATAGTATCTTCCACTGAACACTCAATCCACCAACGAACTAGAGCTGAATTTAGATCAACAATCAGAGTCGAAGGCTCTTCTCGAATCAACGGATTCAAAATCTTCTTGGAGCATTGATATGAATACTGTCCTTTGTTGCATCTCCAACTCCACAACCCTCTGTTACAGCCCAAGCTCCATATCATCTATTACAGCTCCACATTTTCATGCTCGATGTTCTCAAACCAAAACCAGTGAGCCATTTATTTTATAATCCTATGATTTGATCAAATAAAAGTACAAAAAACTTATACTAGTCAAGTACTTGAAAATTTGTAAAATTTTCTTTGAAAACAAGCACTTAAAGTATGGATCTAGATCTAGTTTGAGATGACACTTCAAATAGATTCTAGATATGATATATATATGCTTAGCAAACTCAGATTTAAACATCAGACTTTTCATATCTAAAATTTTTCAAACACAAAGAACCAGTAACCAAGAAAGATTTGAATTTTAAAGAGAGAAGAGAGAGGTCCTCAATCCCTGATCTTTAAAGGTATGAAGGAGAGAAGCATATGTAGAACAAAACACATTAGATTGGAGCTAATATAATGTAACAGAAAAGAAGGTGTATGCAACTGAGATTCAAAATCCTTTCACCTAAAGCAACCTACAAAAACTAGATAATCCTTCAAATAAGCATGGTTAATCTAGTACATTAAATCATAAAAGACAAGGAAAATATTAGTACAACCGAATACAACCTATTACTCCTAAAATATTCTAAAAATAAAACATAAATGAACAAATCAATAACAACAAATGTTCATCCAAAAGGAAGCTCGATCAATACTACCAAACTTGACAAAAAAAAGCCTAATTTAGCTGAATATCACCTCGTAAATTATATAGTTGCATAACCATGAGACAATGCCACAATGAGCCCCCAAAGCCTTAAATATTTATTAAAAAAAATCAGCAACATAAGTACAATGGGTAGAGGTTCAATACATCTTGCTGAAAGAGGAGAAAAACCTTGCTTTTATAGCAAAAACGGAGCTCAAACCCCAAGGGGGCAAATTTGCCAAGTGTGAGGTGGTTTTTGGGGTTGATAAAAAGGTGGGAGGATGTTTTAATTCATGCGAGATGATTTTGCCACCTCTCTTGAGGTATCCCACTTGCTTTGGGAAGCCTCCACCTCCTCTAACCACTTTATCCAAGTGGAAAAACACACCTTCCATGAGAGAATTCACCACCCTTTTGTGGAAGTGAGTTTGAGCCCCTCCTTTGATGGTTGAATATGCTCCTCTATGCTCATACATGTCCTAGAAAATAACCTCAACAACTTTGACACCTCAGAGACAAGTCCCATACAAGCTTCCTTTGATTTAGGAATTGGATTTTCTCCAATTTTCCCATTTATTTGACCCTCTGAGTCATTTTGGAGAGAAAATCAAAATTAATAATTGAAAATTACTAATTTGACTCTCAAAAGTGGGTTTAGGGGTTTAGTGGGGGCTCTGGGTCAAAACTGAGCATCCCCATGACCAACTTGGTTCCCTAGGCCCAATTTTATGACCTCTTGAACTTTTACATTTAAATACATCTTATCGATGATTTTATTAAAAATCTAAAAATTAAAAAATCATATGAAATATTTAGCGCATGTCCACGAAACTTTAGGATTATTAATAGCATGTTTTAATACATAGACCGTAGGATTTAATAACCTTTCAAGACAAAATCACCAATTTCACCATCCCGACTTTAGAGGATTTTGAGTGAAAAACTCGAAAATGATATGTCACTTAAAAAAACGTCACATAATCGATGAGGAAAAAAAATCGAGGATGATGACCTTGATTACCAATTCCTAATAAGGGCAATCATTTTACAAAAAGAAACCATCATGCTATGTCATTTATTACAATTCCCTCAAGGGGGCATGAACATGCGAAAAAGGGACCACAACTGGCCCTGATGAAACCATGGAACTTCCTAAGTAATGAGTAAGAACATTGATTTGTTATGATCCTTGGTGGCTCACTTAAAAAATCCACTAAGTGCAACTTAGTGGATAACAAGTGTGATTTCTAGGAACGATCCATTAAGTCCCAAGGGAATCCCCCCTTTAGCATCATAAATATGCAATTTTCTTTTCTTTTTCTTTGTCAAAGTGAAATTGTAATATTTTAATGTTGAATATTTTAGGGAGTAAAAAGTCTCAACTGACCTAGGGAATATGGAAATTCCTTGGAAAATTATTTTGTAAAACTATAAATTAAAGGGAAGGGAAGAAGAAAGGGTTGTTGGACTTAAGTTTTTTGTGGCATGGATTTTGTGATAGAATTGATGTTGATTGCTATGGAACTATTTCCTACTTTGTTGTTCAATCTCGTATAGAAAGAATGTTTCAACTATAAGTTTGACTATTTGTACAATCATCAACTTCTACTTACTGTATATGTGCTCTCACAATGTCTTTGCTTTATATGGTTTGTCTATGCAGAGTATTTCTTATTCAAAAAGTTCACCCTCATTGTACAACCTAATCAATAGCTCAGAGAACTAACCTCGATTGAAGTAATGGAAGTATTGGAAATTTTTTACTTTATTCAGAATTATTTTGCATTTAGTTTTTCCCATGTACTATAGAAAAGGAAGCAACAAAATAAAATAAGGTAATACTCAAACATCTTAGATAAACCTTAGCTAAAAAATTAAACCAAGCATACCTATCACATAAGTTGTAAATAAAAGAGACCATTAGGGAAATGACATTAAGTCAATTACTAAAATATATGAAGCAATTCAAAAAGTATTTAATTATACAAGCGAAAGACAAATTGTAATGACGAATCTATTTAGTTAATGTGCTTTAGTACATGAGTTAAATTTTATTCCATGTAACAAGCACTAAATGAGCCTCGACCACAGTGCACATTGTATATCTTTTTCACGAGTCTCTACACATCAATCACTATTATATAAAATGCTCAAATTTTCCCATTAGCCCCGTGAATCCTCATGTGGCCACCCAGAGACCTCCTTGAGATGAAACTAGCCATAAAAGTAATGGCTTCCCATCTTGTTGCTGCAGGTTAGGCGATAAACAAGGTTTCTTATCAAGGAATTTTCTCCAACATTTGCTTTCCTCCAAAATTTGTAGAATTTTTGTAAATTCCAATGTGGCAAAATATTAGATGCACATCCAAGTTGTAACAAAAATTAACTCAGATAAAGCCTTGACCACACGACTTATGGCAACATAACACGACTAAAACCAATGATGGTAATCTATAGAAAGCACCAAATCTTAAAGCGAATAAGACCGTTTGAATATGGTTTGCAAACCTTACCTTGAGATATTAATAAAAACACAATGCCTTTTGTATCATAAACTATCGAAAACAAATATACTTTCGACAGCTACCTAACATGTAGATAGTCAACATCACCACAATAGATTAACAACATGAAATACAATAGTGATATGAAAATTGATAGCTAAGTTTTAACAAACAATATTACAACTGTATGAATAGATCTCATAAGTCAAACCTTTCCCATCGACAACTAGGGAGTTGTCAACCGAACCAACTTGTTTTGAATCAAGAATATGAACATGGGAAGCTCATTGATCTATCACACAACATTTATAGCTAGATCACATCATGGCATATAAAGTAATTACATGCATCCAAACTTTGATTGCATAAAACATACATAGCAGGAACAATATAAGTGGATGCATGACAAATGCAAGTAAAAATGGTTATGGATACACAATGTAATGTAAATAAATCAATATCCTCAACCAATATAACTTACTGGAGATAATAGGGGACACATTCTTTGATCGAAGGCGTCCCCTCTTCTTCAAATATGCGAACTGAAATGGTTCATCTTCAAATGGGCAAACATTTACATCAATATCTAAGCTGATGTTTTGTTTGCTTCTTCCCATTTTAAGGAAACTCTTCTTCCGCCTCAAGGATGACTTGAAAGCACTCAAACCAAGCATAAATTGAAAATCCATAATCCATTAATTATTTCCTTCATCAAACATGTGTTTAATTAAGGCCTCCAACTTTAGGGTATTTTTTGAAGTACAAAGAGCGCTTTTTTTTAGCACATTGATGTATCCAAACACATGCTCCCTAGCCAATTTAAGTGCCTTGACATCTTGATCATCACCTCCAATTTAAGTGCCTTGACCAGTGGAACCATGTTGACATCCACATCAACAATTAGTGTCTCCACATCTATGTCAGTGGGAGCGTTAACTTCACTAGGTTCTACATTATCAAATGTATAGGGTTCTACATTTTTCTCCAATGACAACTCCTGAATACTTGATGAGAAGTAGAACCATTTCACCTTTATGGCATGCTTGTAAGTATTTCCATGAACAAAACATGAGCAGTAACATCCTATAAAATTCATACAATACCAGGTGACAAGGTATTTCTTGTCGCAATTGGTTTGACTTGTAATCCAATAAGCATGATATATTCTCTCATAAGGCCAACAATCACTCTGGGGAATTTGTTTTCTTTCTCCATCGAGGATTCAATCTGCTTCTCCTTCTTGTAATTATTCAAATATCCATCTTCTTTCAAACTATCCTTAAATCATCAATACAGTTCAACATTTTTCAAGAGTTGGTACATCAACGAATCCATTTTGTGGCCACATTTTTTGCAGAGATCAGATAGAAATTTAAACTTCAAGAAGCAATGGTATGACTCGACGGATTTATTAGTCTCTTGGTTGGCATGGAGGAAATCATGAAAACCTTTGATCTATTTGAAAGCACCAAGTTAGTACAAGGAAAATATTTATGGAGATCAAAATCCAAATAAAAAACTATCGTATGTGACTTACATAATTTATGACCTACAACCCAATTGAAGTGAAAATATATCAATAAATTTTTCTCGATTGCAACATCCATTAAAAATATATCCATGTTGTCGATGAAAAATTCAACATTCAGACAAGATTTCATGATTTTAACCAACCTATCCAACATATCATTTGCCCACTGTGTACTAGAGGAAAAATTGTAGATATTTTTTTCCATGCCCTCAATACATGCCAAACACAAAATATCACCCGACATTGTTTCACCCTCCTATCAACTTTAATGTGTTTAAGTGACATGTTCTTATACTAAATCAAATCACATAATGGAAAAATTAAAGTTACCTCAAAGAATTAATTTCAACGAGTGCATCGTCGATCATGAATGCGTTAACTTTCCAGTCGGAGTAGAGTTGGTAACAAATGCTCATTAGCACCTCCAACCATGTGCCAATATCGACTAATGTATTCCGTAATGCAACGAACCAGGAAATCGACACCCCATTTTGTTGGCCATCGAATGCCACAAGTGTGTACAACTGATATTGCAATATTTAAATAAGACGAAGTCAACTCTAGGCTATCAATCGTAATAAATCGAAACTCATTCAACAATTTCAAATGAATCATTGAAAATTAACATTACCCCATATTTATTGGTTCTTAATGTTGAATCCATTCATATTAAACTATCGTGGGATAATTTTTCCATTGTCTCCAACATCCATTTTGTTTGGATGCAATTATAAATGGACATTTGGACCATTGGGATTCTGGAAAAGGAAAAAGCCATATGTTTTTTTTTGAAACCAAATGTTAACGCTCATTTCATCTTTCTTATGTAGTTGATAATTTCTCTTCGTCATGCGAGTATAGATGTTTGCAACATATTTCCTGGTTAAGAAGAAATATCGACCATGTTGTTCAACATATATGTACACATGTCGCTCAATGTGCATTTTACATACAACATTATTTGGTACTCCCATAAAAAAACTTTCCACGTAACCAATAATGTTCCTTTAAAGCTTTTGGCAATACAAGGCCCTAGAATCACCAAATTTGTCATGTTCACCATGATAAGACCATCCATGCTCATCTTCATGCACATATATGTTGTATGTCAATATTGCTATATGGGGACTCTGATTCAAAACCTTTACAATAAAATGACATTGGCATCCTCTCTTTTTCACAAATGAATCCCTACTTTTATATGCATAATCTCCTCTTTTGTCCTCGAGCCCATATGAACACAAGTAACTACAACAGGGAGTACAACACCTCAATACATACAAAAGATCATATATGTACATTCAGGAGTAACATCCAAACAAGGTGTTTTGAAATACTTACAACTCATATCACAGGGGAGCATTACTTCTTTCTCTTGGGGGGTTTCTTACTATGAATCGAGATTGGTTTCCTCCCATTTAATTAAGTCAGAGACCCTATGTGAAGGGATCAATCCAACATTATCAAACACAAGGTTGTCTTTTCAAAATATTTCACTCCAAGCTAAATCTTTGCCTGAAAAGGTCATGGTTGTTGGGTATTGGACCTCGAGGTCCATTATCGTCTTCCACTTGTTTTGCCTCCTCATTTTGTATGGATACCTCTAAAGAATGTGGGCTATACCTCCAAGGTTCTTGCACCAACTTCGATTAAACTTTTATTGATGATGATCTCTAATGTCTTCTTTTCGAGAGCTTCAATCCACACTCAACTTAGAGGTCACATGCAAAATTTATGGTAGTCATTGATGCTTCCAAATTGAGAATTGAACATAGTATGATCAATTTCACCACTAATAATTGAACTTGTCACAACAATATATCATAGTCTATGTCACAAAGATATATCAAGGGATTGTCGCAAGAATCACTTCATCATTCTCTCCTCCAAATACACATTCTAGGGACTAACACAAATATTTTAGGGTTTTAATTATGAACATATACAATTACTTTTAAGAAAGAAAGGTGAAGCTAAATTCTAAAGAAAAAAATAGGGACGGAGGTAAATTGGTATTAAATGAAATTGAACCTTTCGACCATAGATCCTATGAACACTATGGTCTTCATAAATAAACCAATTCCCTACCTTAACATAAAGGCTCAATTGAAACATTTTCCTATATTCAAAAGGCTTACTAGGAGGGTGGTCATAGTAAAAAATAATATGTGCACTATAAAGGAGTTTGTCAATGGAGCTTTTGAGACCTTAATCCCGAACATGTTTTCTTACAACAGGGTCAATTCAATAACTGGAAGTTCATTTCCCTAGTCATATAGCCTCCTAAGGTTAAGATGTTTAAATAAGAAGCTTGACAATATAAAACCAAGTATATTAGATAAGATTTGTACGTAAATCACCTATATGTTTGGAAGCCGCATAGCTGGTTAGGAATGACTCCAGCAAGGTATTCAACATTATGATATTTGATAACTATGAATTGTGAATGAATGAGAATTGTTTCCATCATGCTTAATATAGTTTCATCAGTGGCATTGTCATCACTATAACTAAGAATCAATGACGATGCATGCTACTCTTCAAGGAATTGGGAGAATGGAAGCTCTAAAGAGTAGGTTCAATTTAGAATATGATTATCAATGAGAACATAATGGTGGGGGTTTTGTTTTAACTTTGGTAATAGGTTGTTGAACTCCATGGCCAAAATGTCACCATTTTACAAAATTCTTCCTTCAGGGAGCAACAACATTTCAAATCTACTTGCTAGCATGACAAAAAGATTTGGTGAGAACTGTCATTTGAGAATTATCAATTGAGGTCCAAACATGCATAAGAATCTTGCATGTAGGAAGTAAAGGAGGCATAATACATTCCTAGGGACATAATAGCAAATTCAATTAAACTTTCTAAATGAGCCAAAATTTAATCTAGCTTCAAAACATGCTACCAAGATTGGTCATGATGAAGTTGTATACGATTTTCGATAAATATCTAGATCGGTGCACACTGGTAGTTGTAGTTGTAGATCACTTTGTAGCTAGGTGCTTAAACACATGGTAATGAGGTGAAATTATGACTTTTCTCATAGTTCGAGTCAATTATAGAGATAATTTTGATTTAAAAAAGATGTTGTATGAGTGCTTCTCATCATATTCCCTTACATTACGAAGAAGAACAATATATTTCATCTAAAACAACAACAAAAAATCAGTTTGATCATAATCTGGTTAAGTATATCAAAATTTGAAGGTATTGGAAAACCTTTTGGACATGGATAAACTATCCCACCCACTTTGATTTATGAAACTATGCTTGGAATTCAATTCAATTTCCTAACTAAAGCCTTTATAGCCTGCAAAAAACAAATCCAACCATTTTGAATAGTAAGCCTAGGAAATATGTATTACCATCTAAAATACGGTACATATCCATACCTACACAATATTGATTACATTACAATGAGATACTTATTATAACCCCAAACCATTTATTGTCTACATTAATATCAATATCTAGATTCAATTAGAAGGTGTGCAACCTTGCTCGACAAGCATAACCGATTTAGATGGGTTCATGGTAGCCATTTCTTTTGGTGAATTCAACACATAAATCAGTTCAATCATTTCATTAAAAACGTTTTCTGTGATCAATTTATAAACTCGATTCTAATTTTGGAAACTTCTATTGGTTCTTTTTAACAGTTGGGAATGGGAAGCGCGGTGGAGACAGTGTGCGACCAAGCCTATGGATCAAAGACCTATGGGATGCTGTGGATTTACCTGTAGCGATCCACTCCACCATCTAATGGTCACATGAATACCTCTCACAGTCATATACGCATTCTCGAAGCCCTTACTGGCGCTCATGGGTTCGTCGTTATGGAATTATCTAGGTCGCTGTTAACTCGTAAGCTCTGATGAGTTCCCTTGACTTCCCATAGAAGTTATAATCCCCGTCCGGTGGAATTCTCCGTGTGGGCTGTTTGAAACCCTGTGGGCAGAATGCTCCTTGCGGGAGGTTTGAATCCATCGAGGAAAAATGCAACTTAATCGTTTGAATCCCTGAAGGTGGAAGAATGGGCGTGCAAAAGAGTTAGTTGGTTGGCTTGGTGGATGCATTGAATGCGCGAAGTGCATGGAGGTGGCACTGGACAGTGAGTTTCTGTAACAATGATCGTCGTTGCCATCGTTGTGAGGGGTTTCAAGGTCGAAAAATGTCGTTAAGGCTGTCGGATTGGAAATCGTCATCATTGTGGGAGGGTAGTAGAATGTTCATAAAAAGGGTTTTTAATTGTGAAAAATAAAGTCAATATATTGTAAGTATTTGGGGTAGGAACAAGGTATGGGGGTTTATAGATATGGGGAGAGTATAAAAAAGGGTTTCTAGTAAAGATATGGGTTTTTTAATTGGAAATATGTATTGGGAGAGGTTTCAACAAAATGATTTTTATAAGTAATTATCAATATTTAGTGAAATTAGGGGTATTCTTTAATATCCCATGAATGAAGGTGTTATGGCATGGTTTCACTAAGTGAAGATCCTGTGCATCGTGGTGCATTCCTTTGGTTTTTTAGCTTAAATTCAAAACTTCAAAGTAGTTTACGCCAACAACTCAATTAAATTAAACATAAATCCAAGTCAAAATCTCACTTAGATTGTATAATCATTTTAGGTCAAGAAATATTAGACTTGAGTAAGAGGTCTCTTTTCTAAAAATGCATTATTCCTCAACAAATAATAATTAGATCATTCTCCACATACCACCAAGGTCAGTTTGAATACCGAGAATAACTTAATTCATACAACTCAATAACTTGCAATTTATTATTAATAATCACAAATTTCTAACAACATCCTCATAACTGCTCCAAACATTGGTTTCAAAACCAGGCAAGCGAATAAATAATACATTTTTTTATCATGGCCATTCACTACCAATCATGTGTATATCATGACACCAAAATGTATAAAATTAATTAACATGCTTCAATCACCATCATTGCATAATTAGCAAAATAAATCAAAGTAATAAGGTCAAATATACATTAAAATAACCACCAAAGCGACACCATAATATATGTTCTATAGAGGCAGATACTCATACAGAGACACAATGAGGTACACATGGTAGGCCCTAATCCAGTAAATTAAGTCCCTTTAGGGGGTATAGGTAACCTGCCTTATATATTAAATTATGCAAAGTGTTCTATATCCTTCCTCTGTAAGTCGTTCGCTTTCTTTTCATTCTCTCAGGCATGTACCCCTTCTCATCGTAATAGCTCATACTTTGTATTTTGTAAGCTTGCATATTGAACATGTCTTGTTCAATGCAACCCCAACACTAGTCCACTTGAATTTCAATTTGTCAATCAAAATAAACACCCTCAACACATGACGAAAATTATAGTTAAGGGGTGCTACAACTCCCCCATCCAAGGAACAACATCCTATAAGCTAATTAACATAGAGAATACAAGGGTAAATCTCTCTCATAACATGAGATAATTTTGAAGTGTCATCAACCTCTCAGTATCATGCCTCCACGTGATTCTAATCAACTTTGTGCCTTTTCTTCACAAGTGTTGTTGTTTTGTACCTACGATCCCAAATGTCTCTATATGGAATTCCCTTGTGACCTATATTTTAATATTATCATAATCTTAAAGGATTGTTAAGACAATGTATGTATCTTTTGAGCAAAGATGATGAAATACACCATGAAAAACTAAACGTGGTCTTAAATCCAATATGTCATCTAACATGCCAATTTGTTCCAAGACCTAAAAAATTCCGTAGTACGTGGGCGCTAACTTCCTCCACTTTTTCAATGTCAAGAAAGTTCTTTTCATTTTCATTGTGAGAAACACTTTCTCACCAACCTAAAAAATCCTCTTTGTTATTTTCTTCTCCGCATAATGTTTATGTATGTACTATGCGACTTTCATGTTATGTTGTACCCACTTCATTATGCTTTCCATTTCCCCGAAGTTATAATTCCTTGAATTCTTTAACCTCCAAGATGTCCCAACTCATAGGTTAATTACACTTCTACCCATGCAAGGATTCAAAATGACTCATGTTCAAAAAAATGTGATAACCAATATTGTAAGCAAACTATACTATAGGAAGATAATCCTCCCAACTCCTAGATTGGGTGATCATACATGTGAAGCATGTATTCCAATCCTCTATCAATTCATAATGTTTGACCATTATACTCCAAGTGTTATTTTGACACAATAATTGTTGGAACACTATCCAATTTGAGATATTTATCAAGACCAAGAAATGGCGGAAAAGTCCCAAATCCCATCCATTATATTCACTTAATAATGTACAATATATATTACAACCATGATAACCATTGTATAATAGTCAATGGTACCTAATAAGAAAGATTAATATCATCACCCTAAAATATAATTAGGGAAGTGTTACCTAGGACAACAACTATATCTTAAGGTATACATAATGTGGTTAATGACTTAGGTTAGAGGGATACAAAGGATAACAAGACCCCCCTTGATTATAAGTTTATATAGTTGTATGGGTTTGTAATGTACCCAAATAGAGATTTAGGCACACTAACTCAAATTTAACTAGTTTAGGAAAGGAGTTTAAAAAATCAAGACTCAAACACCTCTAGACTTCCCTAAATTTTCCCAAGGTGGATTTTAGGATTTGATATGTTTTAAGGACATTCTACAACATCCTAAATTAGACTCCCAACTTCGACAACTGCACATACTTTAGGTGCACGCCTGGGTAGACTCCTTTAGCTTAACCAAAGGCTTCAAGGTAATAGCCCTATGACTTATGTGGAACCCAGTGAATTTTGGTGCAAAACTGGAAGTGAATGGTCTATAACTACCCAAGTTGCTATGAAAACACCGAGATAAATATTTGGACTTGTTTTGACAAAGTTTGGAATCTAGGAAGAGAATTTGAAATTTAGGATAAGTCATCTAGGAGATTTCCAACTCGATTCAAGGAGCATATAAAGGTCATGAATTTATAGTATGAGGGTTGGGATGGATCCAATTATGTTTCTTCTTTCTGTAGCAACTCACAGAATGTGATTTGTAGTAGTGAAAATCAAGTTATTACAACAATTCATAAAATTAGCTAGATTTACCATTAAAATGAGCATAGGACTTCCAAACACTACCAAACTGTTTCGAATTCCTTGACTGGCTCTTGGAATTGATCATAACACATTTGAATTAGATCATATTAACCCCATATTGATTCAAGGAAGCATATACAACTGAATTATGACATATAAAAAAAGAGAGTGATGGCAGATTTCTACAAGATATTTAACAGTGACACATAGACATGAATATACTGGAAAATCATACTGATATTCTACTCAATATGAATGGAAACATGCTAAAAATACTTGATAGTTTTAGCAGCTGCAAATTACGGTAATTTTTGATATGAAATGATCCATAGGACATTACAAGAATTACTAAGAAGAGAGGATAGAAAGTTGCTCCCGGAAGTGATTTCTTCTTCTCAATTCTTGAACTTCCATGCATTAATTCAACCCAAGATTGAGATAATACATTCAAATTATATGATAATACCTGCAAATAAACCTTAATGGATTCATTAACCTCAATGATATGGACAGGATGTCCCACTCCTTAATCACTAGCTAAGTTGCTTCAACTAGCTACACTGAACATAAGGGGCACATATCCCAATTGGTGACAAGGGAACATATCCCAAGCCTTGAAAATATCAGATCTCTTCAATTCAATAATAAAACTAGAAAAATATGTGAATGGGTGCATGCATCCTCCTTTTATTAACCTCCGTTATCTTTTCTTCCTTCATTATAGAGCTTTCCATCTAGGAATTTCGAACCATAGATGTACTGGGTGTTTCTTTGGAAAGTTTCTTTGCATTGGAATCACTTGCCTTCATGAATGCGCCCTCACTGGCTAGAATGATCCTCCGTAGCTTTCCTAATGCCTTTTTCTTAATTTCCTACTTCTACTATTTCTTCTGGAGCCTTATCTTCAAAAATCTAGAAGCATTCTGCCTTCAAAATTTTCTGCTGCTTTTCTTGCTTTCTCTGCTTTGGGTCAAATTTACTACTTTAGCTGCTTTCTTTCCATATTTTTTAAGGGATACAACTCATACACCTTATCCTCATCCTATGCACCCTCTTGAGCCACCTAGACAAATTACAACTCATAAATAATAATTAGAAATTTAATTATTCCAAAATTGTGGTCCCCATCATCCTTTCAAATTTATTTGATTACATAAAATAACTAAGGATAAATTTTAACTCCTTAATAATTTAATTCCATTCAACCCAAGGTAATTTAATGGGCCTAGTGGTGGACCATAGTTATACTAAAATGGGGACATTACAGTCCTCCCCTCCCAAAATTTGGTTTTCCTCAAGCAAGTGAAAATATGTGCAATGAAACACTTGTGTCCTTTTCCACCAATTTATGCAAGCATATTTCATAACCATATGAATCACATCTCCATAATAGAGACCCCTTTTCAAACTTGCATTGGTCATCCTTTACCACAAACATATGAATGAACTTGCTTTGAAACAATCTTTGCAATTTGAGTTGCACAACATGAACTGAATTTGACCAAGGCATGCAAACTTGTGAACCTTTTCTTGTAGCAATTGGAATAGGGATGATCATGAATTTGCAAACATCTATTCCCATGAGTAATAGGATATGGGTTGTACATAAGGGTTGATTTAATTATCTTTCATGAAACATAACTATCTGGAACCAAAAGATTAGAAAGCATCATCAAAGCAAAAATTTCACAATTGCGCTTTACCCACTTCTTCTCCTAAAGTGGTAGAGAGTGTAGAAGATGAATATTATCCACTTCATATGGTTGGAATGGGATGCAAAATTTTACATACTTAAATTCTTCATTATTGAGTTATTTCCATGAAAGCCTCTCACTCATTCATCTATGAATCTTCAAGCAACCAAGGTGAACATTCTGCAACAAAACCTCCTGCATTCCTTCTTTGGAAGCATAATCTCTGAGCACCATTGATGGAACATAAATACGTGGGGAAATCATTGAAAAATATCCCATCACTTCCTTCATCCCTTTGAAAACTCTTTTAGAGTTCTCATCCCACCAAGTAACTCTTTTCCTTACTTGGGCATCCACATATGTTATGAATTGGAATGAATCTATACATGGTGCACCATTCTCCAACTTGTTCTCATCCATGAAATTGGAATAGACAATGGTAGGATGAATTCCCTTCATGTGGTAACCCAATTTACCATGATCCATCATAGAATCGTTATATTCTATCTCAGTTCTTCCAAATCCAAGTTCAAACAATTTTTTATGCAATGACTGCTCTATCCAAGTACATGTTACAACTTCCATACTAGGAGAGTACTTCTCCAACACCCTACCATGAACCATAATGTAATAAAAAGAAACCAATTCAAGCTTACCAATTAGATTGATGTATGCTTTGATAATGTAATATGGTGAATCCATAGGTGCGCTAGCTAAGCCAATGCTCATGGATGAAAATCTAGAACGGTCATAGTGGCAACAAGGAGATTTTTCTTGCAAAACCCATTCCTTGAAGAGAATTTGATGACGATGGCCAAAGTGGAAATCAATTTTGGGATAAGGCTTAACCTTATGCATATCTTTCATCTTGAGAGGTGTCTCTATCCCACATACTACTATATGAATCTTTCAAGTGAAATAGTTGATACCAAGAATGATTCTTGTATCCCAGATGAATATGAGAATGGGAAAGTGTCTTATACTTCCTCCCCTTGCATTGCTTAGTGTCCACCTAAAGAGCTTCATGGTGACTCCCATACTACCAAGAAGGAACATGGTAAGTCCATCCATCATATGGTTGCATATGTATGAAACTATACAACTACTCCACATGGATAGAATTATTGAAATGAAGGTTAGCTTGCTATCCTAGATCCCATTAAATAAGCTGCATTCTCCCAAAATATAATGCCATCTAGAACAAACTGTCATTCCAAGGAATGCTAGGATCCCAGGGTTTATGCAACATTCTACTGAACATCTTGATCATCTGGAACAATGTGCCACTCCTAATGATGCTAGGATCCCATAACCAAACTGGAATTATACTCTTCCAAGTGCTTCTTGGAATTTTATGAATATTTCCAATAGGAAGAGAAACTCCTCTTGAGCATCATTTCCATATGCTCCATCCAACTGAATCAGTTGGAACTTCCAAGTCCCACTATGCATAATGAATGCATCATATGATGACCATGGAAATATTTGTTGCTGCTCATAAGATATGAAAGTAAGATATGTATCAATGAATTTTTTATTGAAGCATCCACAATTATTACCTCCCCATGTTTCCATCTCTAAGATGTATTTGTCCATCCAATACATGGATGGATCAACATGTTTGTTGGCTGGTCCAAGTGGAGCGAATCTATACACCTTCTCCAAAATCAAATCGTGCTCCAATAAGGGTAGCCCATAATCCTCCTGATGTACATCTAGCACTCAAACAACTTCCTCCATGACAATTCTCTTATGAAGAACATGCATTTTGGATTTCTCTTCTTGCTCACAATATTTCCCAATGAATGAAGTGTTAAAGAATATCCTACCAAGGTGAGCAATATTGGTGTACCCTTGGATATCCATCTATGTTATGTACTCATCTATCCAATCCTTAGATAAATAATAACATCTACTAGCTGATCCAACTGACATGTCATCGACTATCTCTCCTGAAGTTGAGTCCTCCTCCTCATCCTTCAAAGCAAGTGCTTGGCCAATTTATTCAATATCATCTCCCTTCACAAACACCTGCAAGTCATAATTTTCCTCATGAATTTCCTCCATCAAACTCAAAGTGTCTCCTACCAAGTGCATATAATCATTTTCCATCCAAGATGGGGGACGTGGCATGCTCAACTCTCTACGAATATGATCAATCTACAAACTTGATTCTTGAAGGGCATCTTGGGTGCTCCTAAAAGAATTATATGTATACTCTAAATCACCAGTGAGGCTATCTGTTTCTTTTGCTTTCTTCTTGAGCGCATGATGGTGCATGTTTGCAATCCAGAGAAGTTTATTTCTAACTGAGAGTAAGTTCATGTAACTCTCTTCCATCTTGGCCACCTCTTATCTGAGAGTTTTGAAATATTCCTAGAAGGATTCTTTCTCCCAATATTCAATTGAATCCCTCCAACAACATCTTGTCACCAAGGAATTGATGGTCAACAAGGTTCTTCATGGATGCCATTAGCTTCTCTTGGTCCTCTTTTAGTGACCCACTCAAATGATGTGAATCATAAAGAAGGCCCTCCTCCAAGGTTACTCCTTCCAATGACTGACATCTTGGGATTTCAACTTTATTCGCTCCATATGAAATGTTTATGCTGGCATGCTCACAATATTTAGAGTCCACATGAAGACCCACATCTACCACACGTGGTTCATTTTACCACATTTCTTCCTTTGTTTAGAGAGAATCTATGTGCATGTCTTCACTTCCATCTTCATGTGCTTATTCTTCATTTTTATCCTCTTCTAGGTGACTTGTGGTTCCTTCATCTTGAGTGGTGCTAGGATCACAAAATTTGGAGACTTTAATTGAAGAAAAACCAAATAATCTAATAATGTAATAAGCTTCACTGTGAAGAACCTCCTGCAATAAATAATGAAAATGCATGATATAATTGAAATAACAGAGCACATAAGAGATTTTATTGATCACGGGCCACTTTGAGGGGAAAATATCCTTTGAACAAGATCAATACAAATAACTCTTGGATACCTTCATTGGCATCAACATGTACTTATATACTAAGTCTAATCTAGACAACTATTACTCCCCATGAATGTGGGATGATACAACATACTAACTGGACAACTTAACAACTATTGCTCCCCATGAATGTGGGATACTACTACATACTAACGAGATGAATTACAAAGCATATGCGTCCAACAAAATATACTAATGAAATAAAGAGGAGGCTTGACATGGGTTCTTAACATCCCCTCCCTCTTAGAAAAGCTTTGTCCTCAAAGCTTTAGATGTGGAAACTGTTGCTACATTTGAAGGAGTGGTTCCCATGTAGCGTCCTTTGGTTGCATGCCATGCCACTGAATTAAGACTTTGTGATGGACCGAGAGCGAAGCTGACGAGTGTGCATATTGAGGATGTCCTCTGGCCTTAAAATGACGATTCCTTCATTATCCAGTTCTGGTAAAACAATTTGTCTCTGATGTTGGTGCCAATCACTTTCTTCAGACAAGAGACATGAAATATTGGGTGAATGTTAGAAGAAGGAGAA
This sequence comes from Pseudotsuga menziesii, assembly GCA_001517045.1. Lineage (NCBI taxonomy): Eukaryota > Viridiplantae > Streptophyta > Pinopsida > Pinales > Pinaceae > Pseudotsuga > Pseudotsuga menziesii. The sequence goes on from LPNX010453591.1 coordinate 142,663, forward strand.
AGTTCCAAGTTATAAGCAACAAACCCAATCTTCTGAAGAACCTTATATGGCCCATAGAACTTTGGAGCAAGCTTCTTATGCCATTTGAATTTCAAGGAGTATTTCCTATAAGGATGTAGACAAAGAAAATCCATATCATCGACTTGAAAAGTGCGCTCAGATCGATGTTGATCGACTTGTTGTTTCATGTGGTTTATTTCCATGTGAATATTGTCCTGCAGAATGTGAAGAATCTGATCTCGGTTTCAAAGAACCATGTCAACTTCCTAAAATGGTGAACTATTGGGGGTGTATGGAAGGACTACTAGAGGTGCTTGACCATAAAATGTTTCATATGGAGTCATTTTAGATGCAGTATGGTAGGAAGTATTGTACCACCATTCAATGAGAGGGAGCCACTTTTCCCACTAGTATTGTTGTTTAGAGGTGAAGCAACGAAGATAAGTTTCCAAACATTTGTTGATGACTTCAGTCTGATCATCTGTCTATGGGTGATATCTTGAACTCATATTTAGTTTGGTTCAAGTGAGGCGAAATAGTTCGGTCCAAAAATGACTTGTGAAAATTGCGTCGCAGTCTGAGACAGTGGAAGAAGGAATTCCATGAAGACAGAATATTTGGTCCATGAAAATTTAAGCGACTAAGGAGGTAGTATATGGATGGTTGTGAGAAAAAAAATGACTATTTTTGGAAACCCGATCAACCAAAACCAATATTATGGTCTTCCCTCCATATTTAGGGAGCCCTTCAATGAAATCCATAGAAATATCTGTCCAAATCCTTGTAGGGATGGGAAAAGGTTTGAGCAATCCAGGAAGGAGTGTAGTTTCACCCTTGTGGAGCTAACATGTAGCACATTCAAAAACCATCTATTGAATTTATTGTTTAATTCCCTTTTCCAAAATAAGTTACTTCATGCCTGCTCATACATTTTGAGGAACCTAGAGTGCCCTACTGATGGAGAAGCATGTATTTCATAGAAGACCACATGTTTAAGATCTTTGCTCTATGGAAGCACTAGGAGACCCTTGTATCTTAGAGAAGAACCATCCCAAGAGTGATGCAGTACAATAGAAGGGTTACTGGCTAACTGTTGGATGATTTCAAATAATGAAGAGTCATTGCTATAACCTTGTTGAACAGAGTGTAACCAATTTGGAATAGGCATAGAAATAGCTGAAAGAGAAACACGGTCATCAAATGTGCAGGAAAGAGAATTTTCCACAAGATTTTCCTTACCCTTCTTGTAAGTGATATCATAGTCATAACCCATGAGTTTGCTAACCCATTTATGTTGTGTTGGGGATGAGACTCGTTGTTCCAGGAAACATTTTAGACTTCGGTGATTAGTCTTGATGCAGAACTGTTTCCGTAAGAGGTATGGACACCACTTTTGTACTGCATGCAAAATAGCCATAATTTCCTTCTCATATGTAGAGGCGGCTAAATTCTGACCAGAAATTGATTTTCTAGTGAACGCAATGGGATGTTCATCTTTAAGGAGGACAAAACCAAGTCCATTGTTGCAAGCATCACTCTCAATAGTGAAGGGCTTGGAGAAATCAGACATAGCTAGAACAAGTGTGGTACACATAGCCTGTTTCAGTTTGTAAAATGCACACTCAACAACATGTGTCCATGTAAAAGCATCATTTTTTAGTAGAGCTGTTAATGGAGCTGCAATATTCCCATAATATTTGAAAAACTTGCAATAGTATCCAGTCAATCCCAAAAAACCACGAAGGCTCTTTAGGGTCTGAGGATGTGACCAATTTTTGATGGCATCAATTTTGGGAGGATCTACATGAACCCCTTGTGCTGAAACAATATGCCATAGATACTCTACTTCCTTTTGCCCAAAAACACATTTAGACTGTTTGGCACGAAGATGATGATCACAGAAAAGTTGCAGTGCAAGATCCAGATGTTGGAGATACTCAGCCCATGTTTTACTATAGATGATAATATCATCAAAGAAGACCATAATCAATTTTCACAAGTAGGGCCATAATATTTTATTCATCAATGCTTGGAATATGTAAGGATAATTCATGCGGAGAAATGGCATGACCAAAAATTAATAGTGGCCATCATGTGTGCGGAAAGATATTTAGGGATGTCATCCTCACGAACCTGAATTTGGTGATACCCCGAATGAAGAGCCAACTTGGAGAAAAAATGAGCACCTTGAAGCCCATCCATAAGCTCATCAACAATAGGAATTGGAAACTTATCCTTCATTGTGATGTGATTAAGTGCTCGAATATTAATGTAGAGGTGCCATGACCCATATTTTTTTCGGACAAGAAGAACGAGTGAAGAAAAGGAACTGGTACTAGGGTGAATACTACCTTGATTTAGTAAGTCTCGAACAAGCATCTCAATCTCTATCTTGTGGTGAAATGGGTAGCTATAGGGCTTGATGTTCGGAGGGACACTTCGAGGAAGGAGCATAATACGATGGTCCTCTGGTCTTGAAGGTGGAAATCCCACTAGCTTAGAAAAAACAATTGCATATCGATCCAAAATTTGTTGTAGATCTAAGGAAGTAGTTGAGACCACTGAAGGTTGCATTTGAATGAAATGGATGTGAGTGATGACACCATGTGAATTCTTCTTGAGGATATTTTCCATGCATTGTGAACTGATGATGCTGAGATACCCTGGTTGTAGTCCCTTCAATGTTTGTTTTTTCCCATTGACTACAAATTACATCCAAAGTTAAGCAAAATACCATAAATGGGTCCAAGTGTGCATAACCATTGAGCGCCAAAAACCACATCGCATCCAACTAAGGACAAGGAAAACATGTCAGAGCGCAAGTTATAATACCCAACATATATGTGCACATTAAGACACTTCCCTTTGCAAGGTAAGGCTCCCCCATTGGTAATCATGACTTCAAAGTTGGAGCAAGGATGGAAAAAATAATCAGCCTATTTGGCAATCCTGGGTCAATTAAGTTATGAGTGCTACTATAATCAATGAGTATTATAAGAGGGATATTTCCGAAGAAACCCCTAACCCGCATGGTTTGTGGGGTGGTGACTCTGACTATTGCATGGAGACATATCTCTGGCTGGTCGTCCTGAGAAGAAGGTTCAACGAGCAACTATTGAATGCCACCCTCATCATCTACTGGATCTCGAGTATCATCAAAAATTTCAGGTGCACGAGGAGAAGCCACATCTAGGAGATAGAGCTTTTTCTCAACACATTGATTTCCCTGGGTGAATTTCTCATCACAATTATAACAAATCCCTTTTTCCCTACGTTCCCACATCTTAGCTTCAGACAAATGCTTGATAGTAGTGGTTCTAGGAGCTGGCAGAATTTGAGGTCTTTGGGGAACCATATTTCTGAATGGAACAAAAGTGGATTTGGAGAGTTGTTGAGCCCTGATCTTGTCCTCTGCTAACTTAGAAAACCATAGGGATTCCATCATTATGTTGGGACAGAACATTTTAACCTCAAAGTGGATTGCGTCCTTTAGAACATTGATAAAGCAACTCAGGTATAATGCATCGGGCAATCCTTTTGTGTGATTGGCCAGTTTCTCAAATTCTGTCTGATACTCCCTCACAGTGCCAGTTTGGTGAATTTTGGTGAGTGATCCTATGAAGTCATCAAAAGCACTAGGGCCAAATCGTTGCAAAAAGAGTTGGAAAAAATCTCTCCAGTTTGGCTCTACATGAGCCTTGGTGTACCAACAAAACCGTTAAAGGGATTCATGTTCGAAATGAAGATGCAAATGGGGCTTTATTGACATCAAAAGTGTTATGCAAATTGAAATATTGTTCTGCCCTGTAAATTCATCCAGTCAGATCATCACCATTAAAGTGAGGAAAATAAGGCTTCGGCCCACGAAAGTTGCTAGAGGAAGAGAACCCAGTGTCTGTTGAAGAATCATGCCGTCGTCATTTGTTCATGGATGAATGCTGAAGATGGAGGCCGAGAAATTTTTTATATAGATATTCAATCTTGGTCTTGATGGCGACAAGTTCTTCTTCCATTTGTTTATTTGCTCCAGCGCGGGGGACAGCCATAAGCAGTTTATTTTTTAGGAAATGGGTAGAAAAACAAAAATAGAAAGGGATTTGGAAAAGGGAATTTTGAATTGGGAAAAACTCGGGTGGGCAATTGGGGTTTGACTGGGTTTTGGACACTTTCTGAGGGACAGGGAAGAAAAAAATGTGAATTTCAGAAGCGGGGTGAAAGAATGGGAAAATTTGTTAGAGAGGGACAAGGAAGCAGAAATGGGAAACAAACACAATGGCAAAATTTGAAGGTGATTGGGTGAGAATAAGAAAAGTTATGGAAAACCATAAAAATAAACAAATGTGGAATTTTGGGCTTTGGGAAGTGGAATTTGGGATAGGGTCCTTAAGGAAGGAAATATGCAGAATGGGATTACAGGGGGTTACAATGAAATTTCAAGGTAATGGAGCTAAATAAAATAATATATGGCTAAAAATAAGAATTTTATTATTATTTTTTTTTCAAGTTCGGTGGAAATGATCTGCGGTGGTTCTGGAAATTTGCGCTTGATCAACTGGAAATAGAGAAAATGATTTGTGGCAGTTATGGAATCTATGCTTTATCAATTTGAAATGGATATGGACCCCATGCATGTTTAGATTCCTAAAGGTTCAAGGGATTCACTCGACCACCAATGATGTCTAATGGCTTGTGTATTGGGGTAGTACCGCTCACTCCATGACTCAGGTAAAACTGTTCACCTCTTTTCCACAAACGACATCTCTTGGTTTACCTCACAGGTGGAACTAGTCAATCAGGTAGGGGTCATTTCCCTTTTCACTTGGGAGGTCCTCTCAATGGACAACTACTTCAGGGTTCTTGTGGTACTCCTCACAATGAGTTTTAGGGCTATGCCCAAGTACTTCCCATAGTTAAGTGGATAAGGTTTATTCCTTGATTCAAATGAATAATAACGATGCAAAGAAGAACAACTACTGTAATAATCACAACTCTAGGAAGCACTACAAAAGAAAAAATATTTGGTAGAAATTCCACCGAGCGAGCCCAAGAAAGTGCTTTGATACCAGATGTGAAGAAACTCCAGCAATAAACAATGAAAATGCATGATATAAAAGAAATAATAGAGAACATAAGAGATTTTATTGATCACAATCCACTTCGAGGGGGCAACCTCCTTTGAGAAATCTCAATACAAATAACTCTTGGATACTTTCATTGGCCTCAACACGTACTGATATACTAAGTCTAATCTAGACAACTATTGTTCCCCATGAATGTGGGATAATACAACATACTAACTTGACGACTTAACAACTATTAATCCCCATGAATGTGGGATAATATAACATACTAATGGGGCAACTTACAAAGCATATGCATCCAACAAAATATACTAACAAAATAAAGAGGAGGGTTGACACGGGTTCTTAACATTCGCCTTTTGTTCTCTTCTCTTCCTCTTTGATTGGAGGAGTGGAACAACTTGGATATTCTCTTAATGTAGAGTTCTTTTATGGTAATGCCTCATTCCACTACAATATATGCTCCACATATTTGCAAACATCATTGACAATATGATTGATTCTTCTCTGATGTTTGCTAAAGGGATCCCTTGTCCAAGACAATATTTCGACCTCATATTCACAATATTCTTGAAAATACAATATTTCATGTATTTATTTGCTTAGTGCTTGGTATCCTCAGAGGTACTAAGAAGGATGAACTCTGAATGGATTTCCTCAACAATATATTCTTCCATAAACCATATAGACGTTGGTTGTTTAGGCATTCTACCTTTGTTGTACACTTGGTCACAAGAGTAACCATCCTCATCTTTTAACATATGAAGGCCTCTATGAATATATATCACCTCTTCTTCTTCATATTGCTCAATATCACCATCCTCCACAACTAGAGAAAGCCTTATAGCTAAAAAATTTTATTCTTCAACTAGTGATCACAATGGATAGGTGCAAAGGATTATGCTTTGATACAACTGTAATGTACCCAAATAGAGATTTAGGCACACTAACTCAAATTTAACTAGTTTAGGAAAGGAGTTTACAAATCAAGACTCAAACACCTATAGACTCCCCCAATTTTTCCCAATGTGGATTTTAGGATATGATATGGTTTAAGGAAATTCTACAACAACCTAAATCAGATTGCAGACTTTGACAGTTGCACATTCTTTGTGTGCATCATGCTTGGGTCGACTCCTTTGCATAAACCAAAGGATTCAAGGAAATGGCCCCAGGATTTATGTGGAACCCAATGGATTTAGGTGAAAATATAGAAGTGATTGGTCTGTTATTACCCCAACCTTCTATGAAAACACTGAGATAAATATTTGGAGTTGATTTGAGAAAGTTTGGAAGCTAGGAAGTGATTTGGAATTTAGGACAACTTATCTAGGATATTTCCAACTCAATTCTAGGAGCATATAAGGGTCACATATTTATTGTATGAAGGATATGATGGGTCCAATTATGTTTCTTCTTACTGCAACAACTCACAAAATGTGATTTGGAGTAGTGGAAGTCAGTTTATTACAACAATTCAAAAAACTAGCTAGTTTAGCATAAAAAAGAGCACAGGGCTTCCAAACACTACCAAACTATTTCAAATTCCTTTACCGACTCTTATATTCGACCATAACACACCCAAATTGGATCACATTATCCATATAACTATTCAAGGAAGCATATACAGTTGAATTATGACATATAAAACAAGAGAGTGATGGTAGATTTCTACAAGAGATTTAACAGTGATACATATACATGAATATACTAGAAAATAATATTGAGATTCTAAAAAATATGGATGGAAAAATTCTGAACATTCATGAAAGTATTAGAAACTGAAAATTACAAGAATTTCTAATATGAAATGAACCACATGACATTGAATAATTACTAAGAGGAGAGGATAGAAAGTTGCTTCTGGAAGAGATTTCTTCTTCTCAATTCTTGAACTTCCAAGCAGTAATTCGACCGAAGCTTGAGATCATACCTAAAAGTTATATGATAAGACATGAAAATAAACCTTAATGGATGCATTAACCTCAATGATATTGATAGGGTTCCCAACTCCTTAATCACTATCTGAATTGCTTCAGCTAGCTACATTGGACAGAAAGGGCACATCTCCGAGCTGGTGACAAGGGGAACATCTCCGAAGTCTCGAAAATATTAGATATATTAGATTCAATAATAAATCTAGAAAAATAAGTGAATGGGTGCGTTCATCCTCCTTTTATTAACCTCTTCTATGTTTTCTGCCTTCATTCTAGAGCTTGTCGTCTAGGAATTTCGAACCATAGGTGTATTGGATGTTTCTTTGGCAAGTTGCTATTGCATTGGAACCACTTGAGTTCACGAATGCACCCTCATTTGCTAAAATTACCCTCTATACCTTTCCTCATTCCTTTTGATTTCTTTCACGATTTTACTATTCCTTCTTGAGCCTTATGTTCAAAAATCTAGAAACATTCTACCTTCTTGATATTTTGTTGCCTTTATTGATTTAGTTGCTTTCTTTCCATATTTTTGAGGGAGAAAACTCATCTACCTTATATTCATCTTATGCGCCCTCTTGAGCCACCTAGTCAAATTACAACTCAAAAATAATAATTAGAAATTTGATTATTCCAAAATTCTGGCCCCCATCATCCTTTCAAATTTATTTTATTACCTAAAATAACTAAAGCCAAAATTTAACTCCTTATTCATTTAATTCTATTAAAACCATGGGAATCTAATGGTCCTAGTTGTGGGCCATAATGATACCAAAATGGGGACATTGCAGGGTTAGGCAACAAAGACTATTGCAAAAAATAGTAACATCTCTAAATATTCAACCTAATACCCATGGTTTGAAACCTAGTGAGTACGAATGAAGATCCACTTGAAAAACGATTAAAAATAGATGCCATATACCAAGTCTAGAAATCTCATTATGAAACAAGTGAGCTATAATATGCAAGTGTTCAATGATATGAACATAGAACTTATGAAAGCAAACCTCAATTTGAAGTGAATTTGTTGTAAGAACAAGACATCACAAATTCTTATCATAATCATAGACCACTGTGTTTGGCTCAATATCGTAGTTGATTGAGTTCGTTATGTGTGTGTGTGTGTGTTTGAATACCTAATCATTGAAGTTTTCAAATAAAAACAATAATATATTAGATATACAAACATTTTTGTAATCAAAACATCTAAAATTTATCTATGTTTGGTGTTGATAAGTTTCAATGTTTATTAATTTGTTGAGCCAAACATTGGCTAATTTATGTTCATTGAGATACAACTTATGAATTATCTTATACTAAGTACCCACTGTTGTGATATACCACCTAATGTAGATTCATGCTACACAACTCTTCCATATTACTTATTTTATTTTGGTGGGCTTCATAAGACCTTAATATCTTCAAATCACAACCATTCAATTCCTAAGGACTCAATTATGCTAATAACACATGTGATAATGGTATTCTTAGAGTTAGATTATAGAACAAGCATTTAGGTTTTCATCATTGAAGAGCTAAAAAATATGAACATATATATGACATATCTAGGAATGTGAACCTCATTTTTCTTGCGTTTAGGATTCGTTTTCACCTAATGCATTTATCGAGGAAACCCATAGGGTACTTCCCCTAATTCCAAGGATGGTACCCAAGGTAAATTAGATTCTTTATGGATCAAGGCCATGCCAAAAATCAATAATTGGAACACAAAGAGAGAAAGCACGCCATTAAGTGGGATCTCAACTCAAGAAAGGGAGGATAACAAATTTCCTCTCAATCGCTCAAACTACACCCAATTGAGAATCCTTCACCCTTATTTCCTTCACAATCAGCTTTAGATTGATCATCTTTCTTATCATCATCCTCTCCTCCCTTTTTTTCTATTCACCATCATTCTAATCCATTCCACCACAACCTTCCTTTTTATCCCCCTGTCTTTCTTTCCCCATGTTTCTTATCCCCATCCTTCTTATATCCTTCCTAGGTGTCTCTATCCTTATTATGTGGGGTGATGTCCATATAATTCCTAGTATTTAGTGGATATATAATAGCTCGTAGTTGTTATCATAATTAATAAATGGATTGACTAATGCAAGGGCAATTTTTTTGTTCTATAGTTAAATATGAAGGGCATTTCAGGAATTGGAAGCCAAACTAAGAAAAGGTTTATTTTGGTTGCAATTTGTATATTAATGTATAGTGGAAATCATGTAGGGGATAGTTATGGAATCTTTGATTAATGTGTGGGTTGTTATGCTTAACTGGTAATACACTATCATCAAGCTATTTGTGTTGTTCAATGTGGTGGTTGAAACCTTTGTTTTTAGTGTTGAAATGCACCAAAACAACAACATCGACATGGACTTTGTAACATCCTCTAATTTAATGTGTGTTATTAATCATTATTATCTAAGTTTTGTTCTATGCATCCTCTGAATGCAAGTTTTTTTCTTTAGCATTAATTTCAAATTAGTTTACCACTAATAGAGTTAGCTAGAGGAATGATTAGATGGAACTTTATGAAATAATATATCTAGTAACACATCCGATATAAGAAGGATCATACAACCCTTCCACAAAAACAATAACCACAAATGATCAATCTAAGTTAATTAAATGATGGGTTGACCTTTCTTTAAATTAGTCTTCCATTAATGTAAAATATAAACGAAGGATTAGATAAACCTCACTCATGTATGGTACTCAAGAAATGTATAATTTAGATGAAGGATCGACCGACACTTCCTCATATGTAGTACTCAATAAAATTTTTCTGCTAGAGGAGGAATTGATCAATCATACTTAGATACAATAGACAAAAAACCTAAAAAAGCAAGGAATGATCAACCAACGCTTCCTCAAATTCAGCAGAAAGGAAGAAAATAATATTGAGGAATGATCGACTGGCCCTTCCTCAAATACAATACTGCATAAATGCATTTTTTTGACACTTAATTATCAAGTACGGTTCGTATAAGTGTATCATCTATAAGAAGGATCACTCACCCCTTCCCGTCTGACGATTATATAAATATGATACCTAGTAAAACATTATTTAGGGAAAGTGTCGATCTACCATTACTCAAATATAGTAGCAAAGAAACATGTTAACATAAAATTTGGGAAACATACCATCGTAAGGATTGAACTTACATCCATTTGTTTTATTTTGTATTTTATAATCACAGAATGTAGAGAAGAAATCGCCATACACATTATCAAATATTGTTTCTAGAAACATATTATCTATAAAAAGGATCGAACAAACCTTTCTAACGTATGGAACAAAGAAAACTTATAACCTAGAAGAAGGGTCAGATGACATTACCCCCAAAAAAATAATTATTGAATGTGTCATCTATTAGAAGGATAAATCAATACTTCCTCAAATAAATTAGTTAATAGCCTACCCTTTAAACCTTGAATCATTCATGCATTCATTCAAATACATTATTCTAAAAATCGATCTTCTAGTCACAAGATTGGTTGCAACCTCCTCATATATAGTTTTCTGTAAAACACTATCAAGAATAAAGTGTTTTCTAATCACTATATTTGAGTAAGGGTCTCCAGATACTTCATTTTCATTTACATTATTTCACAGATGTCAAAGTATGATCAAGCAATATTAATTTAATTCTTTGTACAAGAGGAATGATTCCCGTAATCAAAATTTGGGAAATAGTCGACGGATACTTCTCCTTGATCCTTTCCACTATGATAACTTCCAAGTAGAGAATGTGGATCGATGTGATACTTGATGAATATGAAGTTTTTGTTGGAGGGATTAGCTAGATTAAATCATCTATATCAAGGATATGTTGAAACTTATTCAAATAAAATATTTCATTAATGCATCATATAAGTTAAGGATCGACCGACTTTTCTTTGTGGGATAGCTCTTGGAGGACACTCTCTTGTAGACAATGTTACCCGTTTATCTTTTATGAGGTAAGGTTTCCTGACACTTCCGTTTAGATTACCACCATTTGGATTCTATTATCTAGGGAAGATTCATCGATTTGTTAGTTTTGTGTCTACCTAATGGGAGCTTATTATAGGTTTCTATATCTCATATAAGGGTCGATTTGTTATGTATTTGTTTACTAATATTGTGCCTTGTAAGTGTGAATATATACATTTTTCCTTGTAATAATTCATGATTTTGGTGGAATTTTTTTTCAATAGGTCACAATGGCCATTTGAGTAACCCTCAACAAGTTCAAAGAAATTCTATTTCTTGAGCTATATCCTAATCACAACATGTGTTTTAGTGATACTGATTGGTTTGTGGAGAAGGAAGAACCTAATAATATATATCCATATTTGTACCTCTATGTATTTGTTTAAGAACAACAAAGAAATATTGACATCACCATGTTTATATATATCTTTCAAAAATGCATGTTGCATGTCTAAGTAGAGGCCATTGAAGGAAAATGCTACTCTTTATTACAGATGGATATTCTAGTTTCTAAGTTTCTCCCTGAGTTGATGAATTTTTTTGATGAAATGATCAAGTGTCTTGCACAAAACATGGATGTATATTACAATCGTATGATCCAACTAATCAGGTTGGATCAAATACAACCACACACTTGAAAATGGTACTCTTTCAGTATTCAAAGGAAGATTTACTAAGAAAAATACATCATTGGATCTTCATTACATGAATTTTAACATCAAGATGATAAATGTTTACCATGAAAATAATCTATACTACCTTAGAATATCTAGAATTGATGAATAATGTAAGTTTGGAAGATATTCTTATTGTACTTTTATTGTATTATTGTTGTACCTCCTTCAAGAGATGTTATTGATGTACTTGGTCATGTAAATGTACTTGAAATAATCAATGTAACCCTTCCATTGTAAGTCAGGTCAATAGTACCACAAGAAATATTATATAAATCTTATTTTGAGTATCCCTAGAAGGTTGGCCTTGTTTAGAGAAACATGTCGGACTAGTTAAGTAAAATGGTCACTCGCTTGATGAGTATAAATAGAGAGGGAACTCCTCTCATTTGGACACACTTATCACTCAATCAAGTGCGCAAGAGAGAGAAAGAAGAGGTTCATTGGAGAGGAGAGATAGTTTATATTTCCTTTGGGTTTCATCTTATCTTGGTTGGCATTGCACTTGGTGACATAATCTATACTAAAGAAGTTGTTAGGTTTTCTTCCTTCTTGTTTCCTAGAGGAAAAATCCTTGTGTTATTTTGTATTGTTGTGCTTGTATTTCTTTCATTGATCCTAATGCTATGGTTATGATGAAATGATTCTAAATGTTTAAATATGTTGTATAACCATTAAAATTCTAACATGGTATCAGAGTTACCCTGAACAAGTCTTCATGAAGCGGTAACTGACGAAAGTTGGAAACTAGGGTTTCAAATTCCTAGCACTTCCATCCATTGACCAGTTTAAAAAGGAGGAACATCTAACTCAGCCTAGGAGGGAGCACATTACTATGGAGACAGTTTTTTGTTATGTATATTTTCAATTCTTGACCTATCACTACTACCGGGAAAAATAGGGCATCAAATACTTTGCAATTTTTTCCATAGAATTTAGAAAATGAGTATACTGGTCAAATCACCTTGAGGAGGCCCATATTTGTATCCAATAATATTTGCAAGTCACCAAGGTTGAAAAATTAGGGTTTCTCTTTCAAACCCTAGGTCCACCAAAAGTAGTTTTGCAGAAAGGATTTGGAGCTAGCATCTAGTTGAAGCCATCTCATTGCTAATTTCTATTCTTTCAATTTCCATTTGAGTTTCTCATTTTTATGAAGATGAAAAACAATACCAAGATCAATGGAAAGCTAGAAGGAGCTGAGAACTTATGGTCTTGGAAGTATAGAGTGCTTCTCATACCAGAACAACATGGCTTGGAGTACTATGCCAAAGAAGAAGTTTCATATCCATAGGGATATGAGGACAAAATCTAAGGATAAGAAGAACTTATTCAAAGACAAGAGGATCATTGTAGATTCTATTAAGGACCATTTGATCCCACATGTATCATCCTTGAATATTCCCAAGGAGATGTTTGATGCATTGACCATCCTATATGAAGGAAATAATATCATTAGGAATATGACCTTAAGGACTCAACTCAAGGAAGTGAAGATGAAGATGTTAGAAAGCATTCAATCTTACTTCACAAGGGTCTCCCAGATAAAGGAATGACTAGAATCTATTGGAGACAATGTTGAAGAAGCAGAAGTGGTGCTGACCACCTTGAATGGTATCCCAAGATCATGGGAATATTTCATTCAAGGAATTTGTGTTAGAAGAAGGCTCACCAAATTCAGTAGGCCATGGGAGGAATGCACACAATAATAGGCCCTATTAGTAGTAATAAAAGAAAAGTTGGGCGATGATGATAATCAAGCTGTAACAACTCATGCCAATAAGGGAAGATCAAGAAGAAGGAACATTCTTATAAGAATAGAGGAAATCTGAAGAAGGACCTCTTATAGCTCAAATGTTTCACTTGCGATGAGAAAGGACACATTGAAAAATATTATCCCAAGAAGAATAAAGGAAAGAAGAAGAGAAACCATTCTCACATCATCAAAGATGATGAACCAATCAAGAAGAAATCCAAAGAAGACTCCTCTAGAGGCGAAGAATATGTATTGATATCAACACTTACAACTACGGTTATTCCAAGCACATGATCACGTTCAAGAATCACCTCAGCCATATGACAAAATAAGACTCACCTTACAAGGTGAAACTTGGAGATGACTAGCAATATACCATAAAAGGGGTAGGAGAAGCATCCTGCAAGCTATACTTAGGAATGTCCATCAAGATGAAATATGTTCTATATGTACTTGGATTGAATAAGAATATCTTGTCCATATCAAGCCTTGATGAAAGAGGATTCCAAGTTTCATTTGTTTATGGCCAAGTTCTCATGTGGCCCAAAGGTAATATTTGATGATGCAATGGTAATTTGAGAGAAAGAAAGGCTTATACAATTTGAAGGGCCATCCAAAACAAGCATTGGTTCATGAAGCAACATAACTAAGTGAACTATGGTATCAAATATTTGCACATATACACTACAAGGCATTACCGATCGTAATAAAAGTGATCACAAGTCTACTAGAGCTCGAGAGGAAGCATGAAGGTATATGCAAAGGATGTGCACAAGGAAAGAACGTGAAGAAGCCATTTCCAAGAAAAAATAAAGCGAAGGAGATCTTGAAAATTGTACACTTAGATATATGCGAACCTATGTCATTCAACTCTCTAAGCAAGTATGCATATTATGCTTATTTTATAGATGATTACTCTTGCAAAACTTGGAATTAATTTCTGAAGATAAAGTATGAAGTACTTAGTAAATTCAAAGAATTAAAATCCCTTGTAGAGAATCACACTGAAAAGAAAATAAAGACATTGAGATTAGATAATGATGGAAAATTTACTTTAGATAATTTCAAATATTTATGTAAAGAATCAAGGATTAAGAGGAAGTTGAGAACTCCCTACAATCATCAAGAGAATGGTGTTGCCGAGAGGAAGAATCGAACAATAATGGAAGCTGTGAAAGCCATGATCCATTACCAAGATCTATCGAATGGATCAGGTTTATATTACATTAGGGAGAAATATTTAGCCTTTGGAGGATGTCTGTATGCATACACGTGTCAGACTATGATTTGAAACATAACATACAATGATAATATCAACCATTAATCATCCGATGTCAATCAATAACAACCAATAATTACCAATAATATCTCACAACATACATCAACCATAACAATCATATCGAATAGTTACTCTTTATCATAGCATTGTACATAATTATTAGCACATTACAATATATGTAATATCCATATATACTTTATTACCATTATACTACAATATTCTATTGAGATTACAACATCAGGAGTCGTTCTCCAGTCTTGTGAATAATACCAAGACAATAGACTTGTGAGTAATATAAAGTCCTACAAATATCCTCATATGATTGATGTGGCGATGTTGTAAAGCGTGTGAGTAATATCAAGGTGAGTCTTGTGAGTAATATCAAGACAATAGATTTGTGAGTAATATGAAGTTCGACAAATATCCTCATGTTGTGAGGTGGTGTACTTTTATGTGTAAAGTGGATATACTATGTGATGTATGGCTAGTCATGGTCAATCGCTGCTACAAGTCTCCTTTAGGGATTAAATACCTCTAAAGTGATTTAATTTAGTATGTGACTATATGACTCAGGGTAATACATATGATCATAGGTTCGGAAACAATCTTATGAGTATGATATGATATAGAAGTAATGAAAACAAATATGGACTATGTAGAGAAAATTAATATGAGCAAAAAGATGGAGAGAGAATTTGAATTGCCCATGTATTCCACCAAGTGAACTTGAATTGATAAGACATCATTTTAGATTTTAAACATTAAGCTAGCATTTCATTAGGATCTTTAACTAATGAACAACAAGCACAACAATCAAACACAAGAGACAATGAACACAATGTTTTTCCTCGAGGAAACCATAAATGGAGAAAACCACGCAACTTTCTCAGAGATAGAATCAGCACCAAAGTGAAACCAAAAAATAGTAAGATGATCTCTCGATAGCAGTAACCTCTTTCTTCCTTGTGCCAGTGTCTTTCTCTTCCTCAACTATGCGCTACAACTGAGTGTGAGTGAGTGTGTGATAAATAGAGAGGCTAGCTCTCTATTTATACTAATTCCTGACTTGACTATTAAACCCAACTAGGGACGACTTCAATAGGTGATTCTAATAACCCTAGTGCCCCAAAACTGTGGGGACTTTAACCCTTAGACAATAGGAGGGTTAACCACCTTGGTTTGACATGAGTTGTTTACATTATAGAAACTTCTCTATAGGAACATCAGGGTATGACATGACTCAAGTACATTACAAATAAATCCTGGAATAAACATCAGGTTACAATACATAAGAAATACAATTGAATACATTTCGAAGTTACAATTACATCAACACTCCCTCTTAACTAGGAAGGTATTCTCTTGACATAATTTAATGGCACATGTCTTATTCTCTGTATCATCTGGATCATCATCGAGTCTTTGTCATCTTCACCTTCAAGCAATCTCTATCTTCAAGTCATATTCATCTTCAAGTCATCTTCATCTGGATCTGGATCATCACTCGATCTGGATCATCGTCACTGGATTTGGATCATCCCTCAATCTAGATCATCTTTGGAGCATCATCTCTAGATATGGATCATCTCTACTGGATCATCAACACTGAATCTTCAAAGGTGCTATCTCATGATTCTTCTTGTCACAGGAAGTTCTACAGAGCCAACCCTTTTTCATGCTGGTTGTAGGCCTACCCTCCGTGCAGGTCTTTTCCAGCACTTATATCTGACCCTAAGTTAGAATGGCCCGCCCAACACTTATATCTAATCATGTAGGAACCAATCCTATAATCATATCAGAAAGGAAATGACCAGCACTCACATCTGACCATGTGGGAACACCTCCCATAGCCCTTTCAGAAAGGCCCAGCACTCACATCTGTTCAACCAATGATCGAAAAGGCCCAACACTTACACTTGGACATGTGAGGAACAAATCCTCCATGCCAAAAGGCTCTGCACTTACATCTAACAACCAATGTCACAAAGGCTCAGCACTTATATTTGACCATGCAAGGAACCAATCCTTCATGCCAAAAGGGCTCTGCACTTACATCCGTTCAACCAATGATTGGAAAGGTGTGCACTCACATCTGATCATGTAGGAACTAATCCTACAGTCTTATCAAAATGGCCCCCAGTCCCAGACTGAGCTACCTGGTAACTGACCAGGCACCTCCATTCCCAGAATGGCATTCAGTGCTTACTTCTGATCATGTAGGAACCAATCCTACAGTCACATCAGAATGGCTCAACACTCACATCTGACATGGAAGAAACCAATCCTCTCAACATGATAGAATGAATCAGCCCTTACATCTGACCATGGAAGGAACCAATCCTCTCACCATGTCAGAATGGCTATGGGTCTCATCATTTTCCCTTGGAGGAAACCTCGATCTGGAGAACACCAAGCTTCTCCCTGAAGTACTTGAACTTCACCCTAGCCAATGGCTTCGTCAACACATCAGCTATCTGTTCCTCCGTTGCAACATACTGGAGCTTCACTGCTCCCCTCTGCACCATATCCCTGATATAGTGATACTTGATCTCAATATGCTTTGACTTGTCATGGAACACTGGATTCTATGACAACTTCACGCAAATCTGGTTGTCACAATGTATACAAGTAGCATCCATCTGGAGATCAAATAAATCAGACAGTAGCTTCTGCAGCCATACTGCCTCACAACTAGCTGAACAAGCTGTGACATACTCTGCTTCAGCTGTACTCAGTGCCACACAGGATTGCTTCCTGCTAAACCAAGATATCACACCTGATCCCGTACTGAAGCAACAACCTGAAGTGCTCTTTCTATCGATGGAACTGCCTACCCAATCTGAATCAACATAACCCTCCAGGTTAATATTCTGATTCGCCTCATACTTGAGCCCATAGTCAATTGTATCCCTCAAGTACCTCAGAATATGCTTTGCAGCAATCAAGTGAACATGTCTCGAATCTTTCAAGAACTGGCTCAAGGTGTTCATAGCAAAGAAAATGTCTGGTCTCATGTTCTTCAGATACATCAAGGACCCAATCATCTGACGATACATCGTAGCATCAACCATCTCTGATGAAGCATCACTCAATAGCTTCAGGTTCAATGCCATAGGTGTGGTCATGGCCTTGCAGTCCATCATCCAAAACCTCTTCAAGATCTCTACTGCATACTTCCTTTGTTCGAGGGAGATTCCATCCGCATTCTGCCACACCTCCATACCTAGAAAATAATGCATCATACCCAAGTCCTTCATTTCGAACTCGGCAACAAGCTTTCTCTTCGTATCAGCAATCAAACCATCCATACCTGTTACAAATAGATCATCTACATATAGTAGGAGCATCACTGGGTTTCCATCTTCAACCTTGTAGTAAAGGTTGGAATCTGCTTTACTCTTGGTAAAGCCAAAACTAGATAGAAAGCTGTCAATTCTGTCGTACCATGTCTTGGGTGTTTGTTTCAAACCATACAGGGATTTATTCAATCTGCACACATGATACTCCCTATCATGTGTCTCAAAACCGAGTGGCTTTTCTACATACACTTCCTCTTCCACTACACCATTCAAGAAAGCAGTCTTGACATCCATTTGTTGTGTCTTCCATTTCATTACTGCAGCCAAAGCAAGTACTGATATGATGGAAGTGTATCTGGCTACAGGTGCAAAGGTTTCTTCATAATTCATTCCTTCTTTCTGGGAGAAACCACGAGCCACAAATATTGCCTTATATTTCTCTATGCTACCATCTGCGACATGCTTGATCTTGTATATCCATTTGGAAGTTACAACCAACTTCCCTTTTGGTCTTGGGACAATATCCCAAACATCATTCTTCATGATCGATTGATACTCTTTGATCATAACATCCTTCTATTCTTTCTGTTCTGCCACTTCTTCATAGTTGGAAGGTTCTTTATTGATAAATTCACATAGTAAGGCTACATATCCGGAGCAAGATCTGGTTCTCTTTCTTTCTCTGTGATTCTCTTCTGGATCCCCATATATTTCTGCACCTTGGATAACTTCATGTACCCAAGCAGGTTTCTTCTTGTGAGGATTCTTCTCCTAAGGTGGATCTACAGGTCTTTGTTCTTCAAATTCTCAAACTTCTTCTTGAGTTTCTTCATTCATGGTTGTATCATGAATTCTGGGTGCTTCTGCTTCTTCAGTATCTTCAGCGGGTCTTTTTCTGGATTTTTTGTAAGCTACGTCTTCATCAAATGTTACATCCCTGCTGATGTCAATATTCTTGTATCCTAGGAAGTATATTCTGTAATCCTTCGATCTTTCAGAGTATCCCACAAATATACCCTTCTTTCCTGAAGGATCAAGTTTTGTTCTCTTCTCTTTTGGAATGTGTATGTACACTGGACAGTCGAATATTCTGAGATGGCTGACTTCTGGTTTCTTGCCGGAGAAGACTTCTTCAGGAGTCTTGTTCTCGAGTAGTCTATGTGGAGTACGGTTATGTACATACACCGTTGTTCTAGCAGCTTCTGCCCATAGATGCATAGGAAGATCCTGATCATGAAGCATTTCTCTTGCAACTTCCATGATAGTTCTATTCTTCCTTTCTCCAACCCCATTTTGTTTTGGATTGTAAGGAGTGGACAACTACCTCTTAATCCTTAATTCTTTGCATAATTCTTTAAATTCATTTGATGTGAATTCTCCACCATTATCTGATCGAAAGGTCTTGATCTTCTTTTCTGTGTGGTTCTCGGTCAAGGCTTTGAATTCCTTGAACTTGCTGAAAACTTCATCTTTGTTCTTCATGAAGTAAATCCATGTCTTCCTAGAAAAGTCATCAATGAAAGAAACATAGTATACATACCCGCTTAGTGAACTTGATGACATTGGTCTTCATACATCAGAGTGGATGATTTCCAAGATTTCTTTTTCCTTTCTCTCGCTACTTGGAAATGTATTCTTTGTGTTCTTTCCTTTCGCATATCCTTTGCAGACACCATCATGTTTTTTCTGAATTTCTGGAAGACCTTCAACAACTTTGCTTGCAAGTGGTGGTGCTCTGTAATGCACATGTGCAAGTCTTCTGTGCCAAAGTTCATTTGGCTCTACTATGTCATGGACCATAGCTTGTTCTGGATGGCCCTTCAGCTTGTATAAACCTCCTTCTTGTTCTCCAATCACTATTGCATCATCAATAGTCTTTCCGCTTAGCCACATGAGGACTTGGCCATCTACAAATGAAACCCTCATGCCTTTTGCATCCAATGTTGATATGGATAGAAGATTCTTCTAATTCAGTCCTGGTACAAACAAGACATCCTTCATTTTTATAGACTTTTTGGAGTCTAGCTTATAGGAGGATTCACCACTACCTTTTATTGGATATTGGTAGTCATCCCCAAGCTTCACCTTATGGGGTGAATTATGTTCAGATAGTTTCTTAAAGGATTCCTTCCAATAAGCCAATTTTTGCTTCCATGAGTGACAGTTCTCGTGAGAGCGGAGATCAAAACATATTCATCTTCACTTGAAGAGTCTTAACTTTCTTGTTTTACCCTCTTCCTTGGAGGATCATCATCCTCAGCAGTGTGAGCATGATGTCTTCTTTTGGAGTTCTTCTTCTTATTGGATCCATTCTTATTCATGGGACAATTTGTAACAAAGTGTCCTAATTCATCGCATGTATAACATCTGAGTCTAGATGAATCCCTTCTTATAGGATTGTTTTTCTGATGAGAATGCTTACCTTGGTGATGATGATTTTCCCTTCTTCCTTTCTTGGAGTGTACTTTGAGAGCTTGATCTTCACTTCCCATCTTTTCTTCTCGAGTTGCTTTCCAAGATTCTTCTTGAGAATATTCTTCCCACAGTCTACTGAACTTGACTAACTTCTTCCTAGCACAGATTCCTTGGATGAAAGAATCCCATGACCTAGGGAGGCCATTCAATGTTGTCATCACAATTTCTGCATTCTCCACTTCTTCATTTACTGCTTCCAGCTATTCTTTGATCTAGGAGACCCTTGGGAAGTATGACTGGATGGTATCCTCATTCTGGATCTTGACATTCTTCAACTGGTTCCTTAGAGTCATCTTCTGATTGATGTTCTTCCCTTCAAATAGTTTGGTTAGGACATCAAACTTGGATTTAGGTGTCTTGAGGGAGGACACCTGTGGAATGAGGTGATCCTTGATAGAATTTGTAGTGATCCTCTTTGCCATAACCAACTTCTTCTTATGTAAGGCCTTGGCCTCATCTCGCCATGGAACTAGAACCTCCTCATGGATGTAGGAGTCCAACTCATTTTCTTCTAGGACTAGGGAGATCTTATACTTTCAGGCTCGAAAGTTATCAGCTCCCTCAAGCTTTTCATCAAGCTTGGTATGATGAGACATATTAACTGAGAACATCAAATGGAAATACAAAAGATTTAGATATTACTAGGTCAAGATGTCGGATCTGGATTTGGAGCTGAAATCCTACATTGCTGGTTCAGGAGCAGATTAGGGTTTTGCTTTTCCAGATTTCTGTCCAACCAAATGCTTTGAATTTGATCCCTAACTTTGATTTTGGGGAGGAGATCAATCTAGGCCTGGGCTCACTGAAAAATTCCTCTTCTATGAAAATCCCTAATTTTCGGTAGTAGTGTCGGGTCCAAAACTGAAAAACCTTAGAATTGGATTCTACTTCGACAGAAAGATGAGCCCTAGGGAGGAGAGTTATTCCACCCTACTTTTTCTGAAAATATATGGAGAGAGATCCACAAAATAGGAAGCCCTAGTTCTCACAGCTGCACAGTGTCTTCTTCTCAAGTTAGCTCTGATACCATGTTAGATTTTAAACATTAAGCTAACATTTCATTAGGATCTTTAACTGAGAGAATAACAAGCACAACAATCAAACACAAGAGACAATGGACACAATTTTTTTCCTCAGGGAAACCATAAAGGGAGAAAACCCCACAACTTCCTCAGAGATAGAATCAACACCAAAGTGAAACCCAAAAATGGTAAGATGATCTCCCGATAGCAGTAACCTCTTTCTTCCTTGCCCTAGTGTCTTTCTCTTCCTCAACTATGCACTACAGCTGAGTGTGAGTGAGTGTGTGATAAATAGAGAGGCTATCTCTCTATTTATACTAATTCTCGATTTGAATAAACCCAACTAGGGCCAACTTCACTAGGTGAGTCAAATAACCCTAGTGCCCCAGAACTACGGGGATTTTAACCCTTAGACAATAGGAGGGTTAACCACCTTGACTTGACATGACTTGTTAACATTATAAAAACTTCCCTATAGGAACATCGGGGTATTACATGACTCAAGTACATTACAAATACATCCTGGAATAAACATCGGGTTACAATACATAAGAAATACAAGTGAATACATTCCGAAGTTACAATTACATCAACACATCAGTTGAGTCTTAGTTATGTTAAACAAAGTTCAGTTAATTAAGGAATCAACTCCTTAATTTATGCAATTGGTTGTTGAAAAAGACATTGATGGTGTTACATTTAGTTATGTTTAGTTGCATTTAGTCATGTTCAGTTACATTTAGTTATGTTTTGTTGCATTCAATTATATTCAATTACATTCATTTTTGTTAAGTTACATTAAGTTATGTTCAGTTACATTCAGTTTCATTCAGTTACATGCAACTCCATTCAATTCGGTTCAATTTAGTTCATTCAATTAGTGACTCAGTTAGATGCAATTAAACTCAGTGAATTAGTGGTGGCGCATGGTTGAAGATGAGACAATGTTCTCAGTGTGAATAATTTACTAAAGCATGCAAATAATTGCTATCTTCCTTGTATGACCTAATTTTAATTCTTATTAAAGTGTTATGCACTTGGATAGATCATCATAGTGCTCCATTTGATCTCTACTCTCTTGTGCCCTCCAAAAATAAATTTGATATTATGGTGTAATCATTCTCCGTTGATTATCAATCATACTCTAAGATTGTTTGTTGGTTTTTTTTCTTTCGAATCAATGGTGATTTTTCCCAGGGCATATCAAGTGTTCTACGGTTTGATTTATTTATGTCTTTGGATTATTGATGAGATCTATTTGCACTGTAATTGTGGATTAAAGTTTTAAAGTTCAAGTTTGTTCATTTTTTCTCAAACACCAACATGGTATCAGAGAAAGGGCATGCAAGAGATTAGTTTGTGCAAGCAACTAAAGCCTACGTAGATCTTGAAGTATTGAGCAAAGATCTTGGATCCATGGCATCGATCTTTGTCCAACCAGAATACTGACTTCAAAGTGCTTCCAACTTCAACACATGGAAGGAGAGGGTATTATGCATTCTTAAGGAGTGTGACCTTGGTGAGTGAGGAGTCTCTATCCAATGTAGGGTGAATTCAAGAGCAAGTCAATATGCATCATTTTCCTCACTTTTTAGGAGACAAATTTCATGGAGACATTGAGATCAATCCGTGTTGAATCAGACAAAATGGTTGAAAACCCACTTCCTAAATGATATCATTTAACTTAATGATGAGAATATTTCAAAAAATTTCAATTGTTTGAGAGATCCGATTAGGTATTTGAAGATGAAATTATTAGAATTCGTGTTATGGTTGTCTTCCCAAAGTAGAAGAATTGATGGAATAACCCCAGGATCTGTGGTTTGGATATTATCATTATTCAATGGATATTGTGATAAGTTCTCATCCGAAGAAGAGGATGATCGTTGGAAGAATTTTTCCTTGAAAATGAGCATTTTCTCCGGGTTGCATGGGATCTAGTTTCTCCATGCCGAGATTCACTACCTCCTACATGTAGTCAAATTTGCAAAGAGATCAATATCGCGAGACTCCAGTAATCTCCGCGAGGAAGCATAGATCAAGAGGGAGCATGCAAAACAATAAAAGATAAGTACTTACGTTTTTATTATATGTTATTTAGATCTATATGTTTTTGAATGTTTTCATTACATACATATAGAGATATATATTCTTGAGATTAGGAATTCCGAGCATATATGTTGATTGTCTTTAATTTATTTGCAAATAAAAAAAATTCATAAGATATGAACATAGAGTTGCATGATTGTTTCATAAGATATGAATGTTCTATTGCATGATTGTTCATAAAGATATAAATATAGAGCTACAAGATTAATTCATGAGATATGAATGCTATAATTTTTCATAAAGATATGAATATAGAGTTGTATGATTATTTTTTTGGGTTGCATGATTATTTTGTTGGGTTGCAGGATTATTTTGTTTGGTAATATCAACAAAATTTGAAATAGAGGCCATCTTTTCACCTTAAGCTCCTCTTCCAGCCTTGTAGAACAAAACTATGCTAACAACTAGTATCAAGACTTTTACCACATGAGGTAGAAGGAGGAGGACAATATGTCACTGGAAAAGAAGAAAAAGGGTTTTGATTCCCTTGACATATAATGCTTTCTTGATAATTATAATGAGAATTCATGACATTCAAAATGGGAAACAACCAAACCAGAAGCCCTAGGGTGAATCCAGGAATATTCAAAGTGGCCATCAAGGAAAAACCAATGTTTCGAACAAATGAAAAATCATAAGAATTCCCTTGTATAGGGGTCCCTTGGTTTGTCTCCTTGCGAAATTTATCCATAAATTATTATTTAAAAAGGAATAAATATCTAAATTCCTTCTAAGAACAAAGAACACACCCCTAAAAGTCCTAAATGAAACAACACAAACAAACAAGATGGAAACAAACTTTCATAAAATAGCACGGGTTGATTAAGTTATGATACCAATGAACGAAGGAGTGAAAAGATGTAGTGTATCCTCCCCTCTTACATTAGCATATAAGGGAGGAATGCAACTTCACTGATCCCTCTGATAGCTCGATGTCCATGAACCCGGTGCCCATACATTTGACTGATATGGAGAATAATTTAAAACTTATTATTTCTTTCTCTTTAAACACAGTCATGGGTCATGTTCATCCTTTAACATTAATTCATAGGCTTAAAAACCATTGCAACAGTAATTCCATGGTGTACAAATCCACTCTATAACCAGAAAAGTTGTTTTCACACTAAAACTGACTTTTCCAACTTTCGCCTTTCGGCTTCCGATTTCCGACTTCAGGTAGTGGAAATCTTGAAATGCAGTATGCTCACTTGTCACTTTTCTGATTTTTTACTTTTGAATTTTTGACTTCCGACTTTGGGATGCGAAAATCCATGAAATTATGATCTTATCTTTCGGTTTCTCACTTTTCAACTTCCGACTTCCCAGCTTCCGATTTTCGACTTCGAGATTCATAAATCCATGAAATGACTGTCTTATCTTTTGGTTTCCATCTTTTTGACTTTCGACTTCCCGGCTTCCTATTTTCGACTTCGAGATTCAGAAATACATGAAATGATTGTCTTATCTTTTGATTTTTCCTATTTCCGCCTTCCACCTTTTGTAGCGGGCTCGGGGTGTGGAAATCCAACATTTTGCTTATCCTTTTTCCCCATTTTCCTCCTTCTGACTTCCAACTTCTTCCTTCTACATGTGGATCCCGGAGTGCGAATAAACACATCTTACCTTAATATAGTCACATTTTGAATCTTTGGCCAGGTATCCAACCTCTATGATCATAAGCAAAATGCAGTGTAAAATACAAGGCATATACAGATGAAAAATGCAGGGTCATTTAACAACAATAAACTCTACTTGAATCTTTAATCAACACTCAACATATTTGGTACATTCATAAGCAAACACATTGCAGAAATACAGATAACAGAGAATACTTATCTTGAATATGAAGTTGTCCCGCAACTAGCTATTTCGCTGCAACATTCCATCCAACCATAGGCCAATTGTGTTCATCAATCTCTCAACACAACTTCCACCCCCAAGCTGGGCATGATTTCCACAAGGAAATCGGGAACAACAAACTCACACATAAACATATCAAACACAATCAAGCCAACAAATCGTTGGGTTTATCATACTATCCAACCAAGCCAATACACTGTTGGGTTTATTAGGCTGCAGGAAATAAAGCCAATACACTACTAGGTTTATCAGGCTACTCAACCAAGCTAACTAACAGTTGGGTTTATCAAATTGTAGTCAGTCAATCCAACATTCACACATGGCCAAATGCACATCAATACACAACCAAGCCAACACACCATTGGGTTTATCAGGCTTCAATCCAAGCTAATATACCATTGGGTTTATGAGGCTTATAAGGTAGTGGAAAGGTAGAATGGCTAAGCTAGTGGCTCATTCACAGAGCTAGGGACACCTCCATAAGATCTATCCAGCCTGGAATCCATAATACCTACACACCCAACACAAGGAAGTATCTCCTTCTCTGCTACACAGTCCCTCAAGCTATACCTTCCCTTCCAGTTCTCTTCATGATGTGCATAGAAGATTCACCAGCCACTCTTATATTTTTGTGAGGTTCCTCTCTTCACTAGGTTTATCAAGCCCATTCGGCATCTCTTCCACTCCTAAGTCTTGCATACAGTTCAGACCCAAACCAGGGCACACATAACAATGAACCATAAGGAGACACAACAACATAGGGATTTACTTTGTAACACAGACAACCAGGGTTCCACACCACTCTGTAATACAGAAAAACATAGTAACACAACAACCAGGGTTCCCAACAAAGGATAGGTGAAGAGATACACTGTAGAAAAACTTGTTCCTCCCATCGGGATAGTGAATAATGAATCCTATGAAATGAAAGAATGACAAAAATGTTCTGGGTGACTCCCCGAAAAATGACAAACTAGTCACACATTCACATCATTACCTGCTTCAGAAGCAAGAATGCAGATTCCCTATACTAAAGGATTGCTCCGACACAAAATATGATTGCCATACCTCGTCCTGCCTAAGGCATTCACTGCCTCCACCAAATTTTGGAAGAATTGAATGGTTGAATATATAGGACAAAAAGGGTAGATGCGAGCTTAAAGAACCTTTATCTTGAACAGATCCACGGTCGTAATGAATTTCACATTTAGAATATGTACCCAAGGTAAGCCTAAACCAATCACCCATATGAATGGAGATTGTGCGGCGGAGATTAAAGGTGGCCGAAGATCAACACTTAGGAAAAATTCCAATGATAGAAGAGTGAGGAGGACAAAAGATGAGTTAGGTTGTGAAATCAAAACTAATCGATGTAGATTGGATTGAGATCAATGACTAAGATTGATCATTAAAATAGATCAATGACGCACAATGATTCCACTGGGTGGAGTTGCGCACTTTGGAAAACTTTTGATGTGCGCATAATTTTTATGAAATCCACTTCATCATATTTGAAGTCCATCGTTAATCTGGTGGGGACACATATTTGACGGTTAATAAATATTCCGTTGATTCAACTAGCAAGTTGATTAAAAACAGAGAGCAAGCATAGAATCGTTATCCAAAAGAATTTGTTCCCGGCTTGATTCCACCTGGTTGAGTTAGACGACATATCAACGAAATATTTTCTTTTATTAGATCAGGTTTTGTGTGGGATAGACCCATAATCTCTTACCTGGAATCAGTTTGGATAAATCCCCTCCCTATTCCTTGTGAAATCATGTCCCCATCTCTTTTGTTGCATTGTATGGCTAGTTGTGGTATTTTATTAAATGGCATATTTACATGATATTTCAAAACATATTGTGCCTAACTAGCATAAGAACCATTGGCATCAACCTTGATCATGGATACATAAAACACCAAGCCAATGGCAGGGCCTTGGACTTGAGCTGCTCATCATGATTTAATAATAATAATTACATCATGTACAATTTTAATACCATGGGGTCAAAACCGGGGTTTTAAAAAAGAAGCTACCCCTTACACGTAACAACACTTCTTGGTTCTTTTATCCTTGAAATGTATGGGACACCTTTGAAGGATACCAAGAGTGTGATATACAACATCTGCCTCTGGTACCATAGGAATCCCCCTATAATCACCTATGTGATCCCTAAGAAGAGTTACTAAAGTTAACAACTCAGAATTGGAGTCTAGGGGAACCGTTGATAGTTGAAATCCTAACAGTTAGGAGAATACATAGGTCCAAAGGTGTTATTTAATGAACCCACATATACATAATAATCCACAAATGATTGGATAAGTATTGGAGGTTGAATATCTACCACTTAATGTTAAGCCCTAAATGTTGGGCATAGTTCTCCCTATAGTGTGACACTCAACCCCCTATATGGTGGTGTATTACATATTATTGATGTAGGCTTGGGTCTGTTAGTGGGTCTA
The DNA here is from genome assembly GCA_001517045.1 of Pseudotsuga menziesii. NCBI lineage: Eukaryota > Viridiplantae > Streptophyta > Pinopsida > Pinales > Pinaceae > Pseudotsuga > Pseudotsuga menziesii. The sequence goes on from LPNX010453591.1 coordinate 170,606, forward strand.
TTAGTTTTTATTGTACACCTTTGTCTCCTATATATAGGAAGGATATATTTTCATTTCATAAAGCATTGTATATTGGTTGTCTTGGGTACACAATACATTGTTTAAGTAGGTTACTCCCTTGAAGAGGATTGTTATTTATATATGCTATTCATCATTAAGGCATATAATTCTCTTTTATTGTTTATTTCTTCTCTTTTTATGCTATTTCTAGGACTTGGTTGCATAACATTTGGTATTACAGATCTTTCCTCAGGACTGGCTTCTCCAAAACAAGTCATTGTGTAATTTTCGCTACAATTTTTTTTCTACGAGGATTCATAGATCTAGGTTAAAAATCCACTTCCAAAACATGCCAAGCTATCTCCACTCCTAAATTTAGATCTTCATACATTACCGTTTCATATATAATTGCAGAGAAATCGGTGGTTTTCTACTAGTCCAAAACCTAGTCGATAACAATTCTTGAGAGAAAGGTCATATCTGAGGCATCCAACATCCAAATTGAGTGAGACAAGTTGAATCTGAAATAAGACAAACCAGGTTATTTTGGTAAAAATTTCATCTACATTAACGAAATATTGGACACGTGACATACCGTACAAGTTCTCTCTTCTGGATAGGACAATAATAAGAAGCTTTCAGAGATTTCAAATAACGTTTTTTTTGAAATATCCAAATTAGATCATACCTATGAAATTGGAAAGAGGGCACATCAGGGTACCACAGAATGAAGTTTCAGACCTAGTTAAGTCAAAATTCAAATTTTATCTCAATTACAAGTCGACCCTAAAACAATCTTCAAATTAGGGTTTGAAATAGGTGTTCATGGGAAAAGGTCTTATATGAGGAATCTAAGATCCAAATTGAGTGAGACATTTTGCATAAGAAAGGGGACAAACCAGGATATATGTGGTATGTTTTTAGATACATAAACGTAATATTGGACACGAGGCATACCCTATAAGTTTTCTCTTTTGGATAGACAAAAAATAAGTAGCGTTGGGATATTTGCAATGCTTGTTTTTTGGCACATCCAAATTAGGTCAGACCTACAACATTAGAAAGAGGACACACCATAATACATAAGAATGAAGTTTCAAATAAAGAGGAGTGAAAATTTGAATTTTACCTTAGTTTCAAGTCGACCATAATATAATCTTCCAATCAAGGTTTCAAGAAGAAAATATTAAGTTCAAGCAGTGGTAGATCACATAGAACACCGACAAGCAGTTCTCCAAATACTAAAGAGGTCCAAAAATAGGATGATAGAACAAGCAAATCAACATCACATTAAAAGGAGTTTTGAAGAAGGAAAAATCATATGCAAACTTGAACGAATTATTGAAACAAGGAACAAACAACTACGAAATCAAGATATTATTGAGTACCTCATACAGATGCATCCATAAGTACCCAAGCATTGAGGACAACACTTGTCTGAAAGGGAGGGGCATGTTAAGCCCTAAATGTTGGGCACAATTCCCCCCTATAGCGTGGCACTTTATCCCCTATATGGTGGTGTATTACGTATTATTGATGTAGGATTGGGTCTATTAATGGGTCTATTAGTTTTTTTTTAATAGAAACTAAAAATAGAATATATTAAACAGGATGTACACAACCATTCAGTACAAAAAACAACATCTTAAACATTCTATCAGTTCTAAGGAGATAGCAACAAAACAAGGCCATATAGAATACCTTAACAAGTACGAAAGAGTCCTAACATTCCGAATAATAACAGACATATATATACGGAAAAAATGCTGATTAAGTAAGATGAATTTTTTTTTTCCTAATAATAGATCATTTCAAATTGCCTGGTTGCTACACAGGCTGGGTGACATACTCCTCCATTTTTTGAACCGCTTCTTCTGGGTTTTCCTGAGCTCGACTTCCCTGATTCATTTGCACCAAAAACTGAAGGTCTTCCTGGATGTGGTCTATTTTTCCCATTATCTCTTTCAATTTCATCTTGTTATCATCAATCCTCACATCTTGGCAACTAATTTGTTTGGAAACATTACGAACATCATCAACTAATTGTTTTAACTCCTTAGCAGTCTCTCTACTATCTGTGATTCCGATAGAAACTATGTTTAACAGTCACTAAATATTGATCTTCAAATCCATGATCCCTTCATCGTTCCTCCTATGGTCCATGCCGTATGCTGAAGTCAAAACTTTTCACCAGCTGTGGTTAAATTGAGGCTGGAGAGTTTGTTGCAAATAGAGCCAAGGGAGGGAAAAGCTCGAGCCAAAGGAAAACCTTCCCTCTGTAGCAAGTCCTTCTCGTCTTTAGAGAGAAAAATAAAAAAACCAATCTTAGTTGCTTCCAAATGCAGCCACTGATTACACAGAAAATGACATATACCTTCTCAAAAACACTATCTGCAAGGGCAACCTTCAGTCACGAAGGAAAGAGAATTCACTGCGCTGAAAACTGGATGAATACACCCATGAGAGGGGAGATGCTCACTAAATATTACAGCAATGAGAGAAGGAGATGACCTCCTAGCTTCAAAAATACCAAGCAAAACTGAACTGGGTACCACAAGTCCCACCCTGGGAGCGTTTTAAGCCTGCAAAACAAACGACCAAGAGAAGACAACAGGGGAGAGTCTCCCTTCTTCAGGTTCTAAGGGAGTGAGCTGATCAACTTCAGTAGAGGGGGAGCTAACATGAAAATGAGAGAATTACTGACCCAAGTAGAAAGGGAGGCAGGTAAAAACTAGGGAGGACGCCATCACATGCATAGGGGATTTGGCTGGAGCATGTGGAATGAGCAAACAATCAAGCCTGGAGGGAGTGGCATTGAAGGGACTGAGAGGCAAGTAAATAAGGGAGAAGGTGGATTCCACATGTCATCCTAGCAAGAAAAAGGTCTTCCACCTATAGTTTTAGACAAAACCATGATAAGATTAACCTTTAGGAAATTCATCGAACAAGGGAGAAAATCGAACGACACAAAGAGTTAAGGGATGGGTTAAAGCAGAGGTTCGAGGTTATTTATAGATATTTGGCCTTGATTGAAAGAGGCGCCTTTATTTTCCAAAGCGTATGCTTGAGCATTATTTTCTCTCAAAATGTGGAAATAGTTGATGCTAACCAAGAGAGGAATATGATATATTATGTCGTACAACCTCCTGCACTTAGAGGATCCTCACGAATAACTCATGATCATTTTGAGGATAACATGGTGAGAGTCCTCGAAGACTAACAAGCTGGAGTGGCTCTAATATCTATGAGTTCTGGTCCCTGAAGTAACGCTATCCACTCAACTTCATTATTTGTCTTGTGGCCCAGCCCCCAAGCGAATCTTTTTACCATTTGTCCTCTGGGATCAAGGATGATCCCCCTCGTACCTACCTCCCCAATGGGTCTATTAGTTGTTATTGTACATCATTGTCTCCTATATGTAGGAAGGATATATTTTCATTTGAGAAAGCATTGTATATTGTCTTGTCTTGGGTACACAGTACATTGTGCAATGAGGTTCCTCCCTCGAAAAGGATTTTTATTTATATATGTTATTCATTATTAAGGAGTGGAATACTGTCTTATTGTCTATATCTTCTCTTTTTTATGTTATTTCTAGGACTTGGTTGCATAACATGAACACAGGAGTGAGAAGAAACTACCTTGACTTGCACGTAACAATACTTCTTGGTGCTTTTATCCTTGAACGGTATGGGACACCTTTAAAGGGTACCAAGAGTGTGATACAACATATGCCTTAGGTACCATATAAATCCCCCTATAATCACCTATGTGGTCCCTAAGAAGAGTTACTAAAGTTACCAACTCATAGTTGGAGTCTAGGTGAACAATCAACAACCAACATCCCGATGCTTAGGCATATACATAGGGCCAAAGGTGTTATTTAATCTACCCACATATACCTAATAATCAATAAATGATTGGATACGTATTGGAGGTTGAATCTCTACCACTTAACCTCAAGCAAACTTGTATTTCGTTGCTATTTGAGAGGAGTTTACTGGACACACTTACACATAAATTATATTTTAACAATTCCTGGACATACTACTATGTTCACTTTAAATGGCCTCATATATTTTACTCTCCAACCTAATCCAAGTCCCTAGCCTAGACAAGTTGATGAACCCTATAAATCCCAAAAGTCTAGTAAATTTTAGATTAAGCGTTCATTTTAATGGCGGTTGTTATTCATAATGACGTGAAGTGTGAAAACATGATTTTCTCAACTAAAATAAAGAAAAAAGATACTACTTCTAAATGGAAAATACCACTTAATCCTTTGAAATAGATACTTGACCATAAACAACTTCCAAAATGAAGAAAGAGTCAAGCATAACCCTTCAAAATCTAAGCAAGATACAAGTTTTTAAGGAAATTACTGTAACGAACGCAAGAAATTATTATAAATTTCATGAGACAATGCTAATGGAAGAAATATAATATTTTCTCTTACATGAAAGCACTCCCAAGAATGTCAAAATGCTGAAGAGAATCCTAAATGAACTGGAAGAAAACCATGATTTCATCCAAAATTCATTTTTCCTTGTCATTCAAAGTCTAATAGAAAAACACACTAAATGATGATTTCTAAGCCTTAAAAATCAGAATTTTGAAAATGTAAGAAAGACCTAGATCCCCACTAGACCTGATAAACCGAAAATTTCATTTAAAAAAAAAATGTTAACCCTTTCTTGGCCAACCAGGCCATTTATGTGCCACAACTAAATTTAGCTCGCACATATACACAACCTAAAATGAACAAAGGTGGATATACACTCCCTACACTTTTGAAATTTCATATTTTGGGTTTATACACACCCTATCTATGGAATATGGAGCATACACACCTCACACACATGAAGGTCACATATGTATGCACTTTCATGCACTGTAGCATGCGTATGACCTTATAACTACTGGAAATTACAAGGAAAAAGGGACACCTATAGGAATACACATGATTGTAAGCACAATATGGTGCATATATATGCGTATGAATACACTATAACACACATATATGTCCTAAGGAGGAATAAACATGCATTTTGAGATTTCATAAAAAGTCTATTTTTTCCCTAAGGGTTTTTGGAATTATCTTATACTTAGAGGGGGGGGGGGTGAATCAATATATGCTTAGATATCAAATTATTTCAACAAATTAACAATTTTTACTTCTTAAAAACTTTTTAGCAGAAACAAGCACAATTGCACATAAACACTGCATAATAGTTATATGTATATCTATAGATAAAATGAATTATTACATCAGTGGGAGAATGCAATGCTGAAACATGAGCACCAAGTAATTTAAGGTATTAAACCGATCCTAAAATACAATCTAATAGTTACAAGCACCAACCTGCAACAAATTCGATTTGTACGACAACCAACTCGTGAACTTCAAGTACGAACCTGGACAGATCTGTCTGACTGCGCAAACTATGACTTAAAGTAACCAGGCACCAACCTATGGATAAATACAACTTCTAATGGTTTCTTCAATTTCGAATTAATGGAAGCACCCACTCCCAATTTTTATTTACCAGCTCCAACTGGAAGGAGGCTCCAACCCCCTGAATTTATTTTACCAGCTACAAATAGAAGGAAGCTACAACTTCCTGTCCCTTGACCCGTCCAACCTCCTTGAGAAGTTATACTAGCAACTATTGGAAGATATTTCCCACTCCCTTATCCTTTCCCCATCCAACCTCCCTAATATATAAATAAGAATGGATAAAAAGAATTGCAAATTACCTTGACTGAAAGCTACAACTGTTGTAATCCTTCTTATATGCGTTTTACCTCTAAATATCTATGTTAAGATAGTCATTTTTCAAAACTACGATGTGAGATAATGATTTCAATCTGTATCTCTGTACTGAAAAGTGTTATGACCTTAGTCACTTCTGCAACTTTGCATTCTATGTCTTTCAATGAGTAAAACTTCTCATATCCTGAATAAGGGTATCCTCCTATATAAATATCTTCATGCTATTCATCATCATCTGATTTTCGCACTTCGGCTCCATTGCATAAAACTTCTTTCGTGATCAATGAGCCATTGATATCCCAAGAAAATGAATATTGTTCAAATTAGATTATCTTGAAGTCTTGGTTATTTATACTTTTTCCAACTCAAGAGATGTTTCCACTTGTTGAAGTTCCTTATCCTTGAATAATTCCCCCACTTGTTTGTGTTTTCTACAAGTTATGATCCGTGTCAGTGTGCCACTTATCACAATTCATTTTTGTGGGGTTTGGAACACATATGCCAAATTCCTTGTGGGAATTTTGCACATAAGTTCATACCTCATATTCTTCCTCATAAGTATTTGTTCCACATACCATCTTCTTTGTGGGACTTTACATAAAGGTTTGAATTTTAAGCTATTTTAAACTCTTCTTTTGTAATTCCCATACAAATGGTATTTGCACATATCTTCCATTTTCAATATTCTTCTTTGTATATTGTTATATGTGCACATATGAGTAGTGTTGTGGTGGGATCATTGGTCGTCCTAGATTTCCACATTATTCCATATGCATTTCTTCAAACTGGCTATGTGTGAGGAAGTCTCCAACTCTTTTGGCACCATTTTATCCTTTAACGTTAACATGTTCAACATTCTCCTTGTGTTCATCAATATCCTTTGACATAATTGACAATTCATGTTCAACAAGGGTTCTAAGATGAGATTGAAACTTTTGGAAATAGTTTTTTACAAGAAAAAACAACAAAAAACAAAAATAAAACAAGGCGAAATACCCTATACTAACTCAAAAAAGGATATTCTCCCCAACAAAGTTTCCAATTCTATTTTGGGAAAAATATGTCTTTCGGTGATAGCCATTAGAGAGAGACATCCATAAAGATACTACAATTCCTAATTAAAACAATCTAATATCATATTTACAACCAATGTTTGATTAAATTAAGAGAATAAGAAGACTACCTATGGTCCAACGTTCGAAGTAGATCCACTTCTTGAATATTTAGGGATGTTGCTCCCTTGAACACTTGCAATTAAGAAAAAAACAAAAACACAACAGTAGATGGCTTCAATATAAAGAAGCAATTGACTGTAATTATTCTAATCAATGTATTAAGTAATAAATATTTCAAAACCATAATAACACAAATATTGGACAAAAAATAAATCTCTTTATATAAAAATAACAACAATACATAATAATGATTTCACCTGTAACTTGCTGCAGCACCATTCTAAAACTGGAGTATGAGTTCCTCCACTTGGGCCACACACTTGAAACACTTCTTTGTGCTTCACTCAAGGTAATTCCAAGAAAGAAATATTATAACTATCTAAATTGACAAGGAATGAAGACTATTGGAAATACACATTTCTAGATACGAGAAAGGATTTGCACACATGGGGTTAGGGTTGTGGATTCTATAAGCAAAATTACATCATTATGATGTGTTGGCCTCACAACAAGTCCATGTCATTAGGATCAAATGAAAGTCTCCCCTACGTAAAATTCACGACGAAGGTTTATTACATAATATATTTATTAAAGTCTTAACCTTTGATTATTTCTATTGTAGGAATACCAATCAACTCACCCTTTTTAAAACAACTGGAATCTTTTACATTTTGAGATTTTGTCCTTTTTTATGTTGATGTTTTTCAAGTTTTGTATAGGTAGGGTTAAATTTTGTTAGATTGTTTATTTTTACTGGCCATTTTTAAATCATGTTCAATTAAGTTATTCACTGAAAGGTTTTCATAAGCAACTCCTCATATTCATTATTGTTTGGTTATTTAGTTCAAAATTTAATTGCTTATTGTTTTGAATTTCATGATTGTAAGCATGAAATTCAAAGTGATTATGAGGAGAATTCTCACCTTTTTCAGTATTATTGATGGTATTATGGAATTTTGAACATCCAGTATGCTTAAAAGTGTTATTTATTTATAGGGTCTAATTTTGTTCTCGAATGAAGTCATTGGTTAATATTGTTAAAATCAAGGTTCTTATTTGTAATTTGAAGTTGGTAAAAAATTATTTTGTTAAACTAAAGAATGGATATTCGGTTTCATCATGTTACATATCCTTTCCTATTTTATCAACTTATTTAAGAGTACCTTGACTATACTTTATCATCATTTGAATTAACATCTAGACCTTGGTATTTGATCAATTTTTTGATTGTGATATGATACTACCACTCACAATGCCATTTGATTTTTGGATTACTGTTTTCATTCATTATTTTGTATTATATGGTCACCTTGAGTTCAAACATATGTTATTCTACTGAAATTATCATCACTAAATTATATTTCAAGTCATGAGTAATATGGGTTGTCAAACTTGCACTTGAAAACATATGTAGTTTCACCCATTGCTTTAAAGTGTTTTAGCTGTCTAAGTCTATTAAATCGTTATTCCCTTTACAATAGGTTTTCATAAATTTTTAATCTTGTCATAATATGAATTGGTCGATGGAATTTGATGTCATGTAACTTGGATCATTATTTAATTTGAATTGGGTGTTCCAAGTCTCATCATAATGGTTGATTTTAAACTTAAAATTATAATATTCTTGAACTTCATGGTGATAATTAGTCCAGAAGTAAAATATGCCATTTGGAATCATACTAACTTGTCCTATAAATCACCCTCATTAAGATGATATTAGGATTTGATAATTTCGATATTCAATGTCAACTTCACCATATTCATCAAAGGGTCATTACATGATTTTGGTTTACAACTCATGAAAATTTGTCATCTATTTAGTTTTCCATATATCATTCCATCAAATGATCATGCTATAAAAAACGTTATGACCCTCCAACTTGATGGTGATAAGGATTTGTTGTTAAATCGTGGAAACCGGTTTAATGGTGGTTCAACATGTGGTTGATATGATGTTTCCACTGGGAAAGGGTTTCACTTACACACATTATCTTGTTTTATTTTCTATATTTATCATGATATTTCATAACCTTGTATGATTAGGCAAGTCATATATTGAAGGATTTGTAGTTTTCCCAAATCATTTGAAATCATCATCAAACTCATCTTTGCAATAATGGGAGTTTATGGAAATATTATTGTTTTGTTTCATTTCTTCGAGACCGTTTTTTGTTTGGTAAACCAAATGTTTCTTTTATTCATTCCAAAAACCCTTATGATTTCCATAGTGACCAAACCCTACATATCATACCTATCTAGTTTTGACCTTCTAAGACACTCCATATTTTCCATGTATCATGTTAATAGAATTGATCCTAAAGCAACAAAGAGAGCTGAGAAATATGGTCATACCTTATAAATTTTCTAGAGTATTAAATGGCTAACATTCCTGTAGAAGTTTCATGGTCATAATAAATTTGTTTCCATGCCATTTTTCTCAAACCTTCTATTGGTTAAATCTCACGTGGGTGATTTTGAAATTTCTTTGGGTAAGAGCATTATAACAACAACTAATGGGCTTTTGTTGAATGGAAAAAATTGGTTTAAGAAGTCTAAACTAAATGATATACCCTAGAATATGTTGCTTAAGAAACCAATTCTAGTTGACAATCAGAGAAAATATATGCCTCTAAAATTGTTTAAAGTAGAATGGTAGGACTTTATTATAGTTATTAATCAATACATTACCTACGAGGGGTGATATACTTGGGTTTTCCATTATAATATTCTCTTGTTCATTGAATTTTTAGGGTTTGAGATTAATATACCGTTTTATCTCCTTACGAGCCTTAGAAAGATGGCTTCCTGTGTTCAAAGAAGCTGAAAAAGTCTAGATAGATGCGTCTTTAATTATGGCTTGTTCAGAATTTTGGTGGAGTATAGGTTATTTCAAGTAGGATATTCTTGGAAAAACATCCTTATGAGGAACATTTCTCAGAAACCTCTGTTAAATCAAAATATTCCTATGTGGAAAGAGGGATCCCTCATGGCATTAGGTTTGGTCAACACAATGTTGATATTTGAGCAAAATCGGAGATGCTCAAACTTTAAAACTTTTATCAAACAATTTCAGCACTTATGAATTTCATAAATCTGCCACATATGAATCTTTATATTAGCCACATACGACAATTTATATCAACCACATATGAATATCATAAATAAATCATCCATATAAATCAACTCCATAAATCAGCACCATAAATCAATTGACCATGAGAGACAAAATATACCCTGGGAAAACCCTACAAACATAGAGGATGAAAAACCCAACTATTCTTTGAGTATGGTAGATAGATTTGCTGAGAGTGGTTTACAACACATAAGTAGATTGTCTGATAAGAGATATCACCAAAACAATAGAGGAGAGAGATCAATGTAACCCTGCAAAAAAAATTGTATGCAGCTGTATTGAACTTGCCATATTCCTAACATATTAATATCTAGCCAAAATCCATAGCATGCAGAAGGTAGTGCATAGTAGGATAAATAAACAAACTAAGAGCACCACATAGTGAATTCACAAGGAGGATCTAACTAGATCTCCCACCATGCAACCATTAGCGCCCTTCCTTTACTCAATTAACTTTAACTAAATGTACACTATCTTGAATTGAATGCTTATTGACAAGAAATGAATGTTCAATGACTTGAACGAAATGCTCACTGACTTGAACTAAATATTATCTAATTTGAAATGAAAGTGAAGTGACTGAATCGAATGTTAACTGACTTGAAATAAATGTTAACTAAATTGAACTGAATGTTATTTGACTTGAATTGAATGTTATTTTACTTGAACTAAATGCTAACTTTACTTGAACTGAATGTTAATTGACTTGAACTAAATGTTAACTGACTTGAACTGAATGTTAACTAGATTTGAACTGAACTAAATCTTTAACCGACTTTTGATCACTTAGTTAACAAGCTAACTTAAGTGTCATCAATGCTTCACTCTTAGTTAACTACTGCTGCTGATCACTTAGTTAACAAGCTAACTTAAGTGTCATCCTTGCTTCACTCTTAGTGCCATCCATGCACAATTTCTATAATTAACTTTTGCATGGATCTCTTTAGTTACCTTATGCACGCTGATTGATGAACATTAAGGTCTTCTTTACTTAACTGATTACATTCATTAATAGTTCAACTGATTCTTTGACTAAGGCATTAATTGAGGCATTTATATTTTACTGAATCTTTATAACTTGAGTTCACTTAGACATTTGCATGGGCAATTCGAATTCTCTTTCTCTATGCTTTATTTCATTATCATTACACAAATAATTCATGGTCCAAATGTGCATTATTTATCCATCTTATAATATCATACTCAGAAACTTATTCCATACATACTAGTGATCATATATATTACCCTGCGCCATATAGTCATATGCTAAAGTAATTCACTCTAGGGGTAGCTAAGCGCTAAAGGACACTTATAACACTCAATGACCATGACTAGCAATATATCACATAGTATAACCACATGAATTGATACAACACAAGTCCATCTCCATAATTGGAGATCCATTCTCATAGTTTACTGTCAATGAGAATCACTGACTTGATACCACATAAGTCTAGACTTCATACAACACAAGTCCAAAATCTTGATATAACACAAAACCAGTCTTGATACAACACAAGACATCGATCTTAATACAACACAAGACTCAAATCTTGATACAACACAAGATCGTAGTACATGCATCCCACCTCAATACATGAGGGAATATATAGGACTTGACATAACAAAACGTCCTGACTTGATACGATACAAGTCTTGGAGAATGACTCCTGATGCTGTACAATCAACACATAGTTCTAAAACCAATGAGCCTATCCATAAAGTTGAGTGAGAAACTCATATATCCATGGATGCGTGTGTTGATCAAACTCTCAATGAGAAATGACCTCTACCTTAGACTCATAAAACCATTGAAGAAAAAAATGTTGAGTCTAATAATGAGGCTAAACATGATATTCATACTTCAATTGATGAGATTGATGTTCAAACACTTCAAAAGATTCATTTTGTTAGTGTAAGGTTTTATATTACACCAAAACTTGTAGATGTTGATGAACATTTGAAACCAAGCACAAGGCCCTATCATCAGGAGTGGAAGTTAGTCCACATTTTTATATTCCCAGAGGTGTGATGGTTATACCATGAGGTTGTACCAATACTCCAAAACCCCCCCTCTGACGTAGATCAGGGGAATTGAAACTGAGACCTATTCTCTGATACCATGTGATAGTTGATTCACAATTCGTGTTTACTCACAACTATGTAGAAAGACAATAGAAAAGATAAAATTAACACATGAAAATGTAGTCAATAACACAGTTTATTATGACTGTACAACATGTATATATGTCTGGATCATGTTTATATTACATTAGGGAGAAATCATTAACCTTTGGAGGCCATCTGGATGCATACAAGTGTCAGGCTAGGATTTGACCTCAAAACCCCCTAGGTGGACCAATGAGCTCCCAAACCATCCCAAATGATCACAAATGGATTTGTGAACGTGGATGGAGCATGTTGAGTCATAAATGAGGGCAAAAAATGTTTGGGTGAGCACATAGGTGAGTGGGAATGGCTCTAAGAGGAAATAAATTCCCAAGGAAGGACAAAAAACACCAAATACATGCAGTAGTGCCTATGGTAAAACACATTCCTTGATTTAAGGGATGGGGAGTGCACCAACACTGATATATGATTAATGAGGGTGCTTGGACTATTAGAATGATCAAAGTGGAGCATCTCAACTGCAATAAATGACTCCAAAACACCTAATAGAATAAGGTTGATCAACATAGTCTAAGTTTTGGACCATATGACATAGCATGAAAGCTAATGAAATGTATCCTAGGTGTATGATCATGGTACTAAGGTGGATTGATTCTCGAACACCGCCCCTTAAGCCTAACTTAGTACATATTAAACATATTATTGAGGCCTTGGAAACTAAGGCTCAAGTCACCTTTTACAAAAAATTATTAGTCCATATAAAACAAGGTAAGGAGGAAAACCTCATGGGAACAAAAACTCCCCTAAAAAATGGACATGGAAAAAAATATGAAAGTGTATATCAGCCATCACCATGTGTCACCCAATCCAATCAGGGCTCTCATATAGGTGAATATCTTCTCTGTGAAGCTCTTGGTGAATATGTCAACAGTTTGCTTTGCAGATGGGCAATACTACAAGGATATCGCCTCCTCATGCACCCATGGGGGCTTCACTTGTTGACCAATATTCTATCACATTAGTTCATATTGTGGGTTTTAAAATTATAAAAAATCGAACCAATATATTGCAGGTATTGGGGGGATGAGGGGTTTAAGGTGGGGGTGGGTAGGGTGGTTTATAAGGATTGAGGTATAAAAAGGGGTGGGGAGGAGGTTTTAAATATTGGGAGGGGGTTTCAACAAAAAGAGTTTGGGTAAATATCTCTCGAAATTAAGGGTATTATTTAATATTCCATGATCGCACGTGCTATGTAAGAGGTTCACTAAGTGAAGTCCCCGTGCATGCACCAAGCTCTTGATGTAGTGCATGTGTATCTCAATGTGTTTGGTACTCTATCTTTGCACTGGATGAGTGGAAATATTTATTACACTTTTATTTTCACACCAAATGAATATGGGTGAATCAAATGCAAATCCATGTTCCCCAAGAATACCTTGCAACCACACACATTGTGTAGCTGTGTTCACTGCTCCTCTGTACTCGGCCTTAGCTGAAAAGAAGGATATGGTGTGTCGTTTCTTGCTTGAACAACATATGGGACCATGTTTAAGCATGAATACATAACCAAAATTTTAATTTCTATCAATGGAATCTCTATCCCAATCAAAATCAGTATATCCAACTAGTTCTAGTGGAGAACCAACAACATAATGTACCCCGAAGTGTTTGGTTCCTTGCACATAATGCAAGATTATTTTTGCACCCTTCCAATGGATCTCATGTGGCTCTTGCATATATTTAGCAATAACACCTACATCATATGCCAAATCAGGTCGAGAGTGTGTAGTATACAATAGAATCCCAACTAGTTTTCTATACAACAAGTTGTCCACCAATGGAGATGCACCGAAATCACCTAGTTTTATTCCTGACAAGAGTGGGAACTTGGATGCCTTACATTCAACCATTTTGAACTTCAATAAAATATCTACATCATACTTTGGTTGGGTTACCTTGATCCCTGCTTCATATTTCTCAATCTCTAATCCAATAAATTGCCTCAACAATCCAAGGCCAGTCATGGAGAATTCACTATGCAAAGAAAATTTAATTGATCCAATTTATTTAGTGCATTTTCTTTTAATAAAAAGGTCATAAAAATACAACACCATTACCTGTAATAATCCACCAAAATTCTATAAATACACATTAGTATCATATTTAGCAAAAAATTGTTCATCTTGGCATACCAAGCCCTGGGGGCTTGCTTGAGGCCATAAAGAGACTTCTTTAACCTTCACACAAGTGAAGGATCATGAATTAAACCCTCAAGATATTTCATATTGATCTCCTCATGAGGGTCACCATGAGGAAATTCAGTCTTCACATCCATGTGGTGAACCTCCAAGCGCTTAGATGCAACAATGGCTAAAACTAGCTTGATAGAGTCCATCTTTGCAACCGGTGCAAATGTATTTGTATATTCCACTACTTGGACTTGAGAGAATAATTTAGAAACCAACCTGGACTTATACTTGATATATGAACCATCAATAACCACTTTGTTCCTATAGACCCACTTCCATTTCACTAGTTTCCTCTTGGAGGGCAAGGGAACCAATTCCCAAGTCTCATTGTCTTGCAATGATTTGAACTCTTCTTGCATGGATGTTTGTAATATTGGGTCAAGTGATGCCTATTTATATGCTTTAGGATCATATCCAATAATCATGAATAATCTATCAATAATATTCAATTCACAATTAGAGTAGGCATTGTGATATTGAGATCTAGTCTTCCTAGAATCTAGTGGATCGCCAACAAGATCCCCAACAAGATCCCCAAATACTTCAATGGTTTTCTCAGCCCAATTTGGTCTAATGGGTGAGTCATGATCTGAATGCATGTCATAATCATCATCATTAATATCAAAATCAGAAAAACCAGAGAAGTATTCATCACTTACATATCATGGAGTGAAGGATTTGAGAAATCCCCATGAGCTAGTTTGGTCTCTTGCATGAATTATTATTTGAGCTATACACTCCTTTCTATGAATGTTTTCTGAGATTATGGATCAAATATATTATATCTATTTGCATATTCATCATATCCAATCATAGTGGACTCCTTTATTTGAGCTTGCAAAGGATTTCTCTCTAGGAGGAATCCTAGCTCAAGCCTTTGAGCCAAAAACCTTGAAATGAGAAACATTGGGCTCATGACCACTCCAAGTCTCATATGGAGTTTTTCCATAAAAATATTTATGAGGAGATATGTTTTGGACATATGCAGAATATTTAATGGATTGATCGCATAGATTAGGGTTCAAATCCTTTTCTTCCATCATACAAGTTTCAATCTCCTTGAGAGCCTTGTTCTTGCGATCTGCAACACCATTTTGTTGTGGTGTGTAGGGAATCGAATGTTGCATTTGGATGCCAAATTATTCACAAATATGTTGCAAAATATTTTTCAGATAATCCTTTCAATTTTCAGTCCTAATGACCTTGATATTGTTCTCACATTCATTCTCAACCAAGGCTTTCCAAACTTTGAGAGTCTCAAAAACTTCAGATTTTTGTTTTAGAAAATATACCCAATAGTACCTTGAGAAATCATCTATGAAGGTCAGAACATACCTTGAATTCCCATAAGAGGGTATGGGAATAGGACCTATGAGATTTGAATGAACCAAATGAATCACTTGGACAACCCTCCTTTCCTTTCCTTTCTCATATCTGCACTCAACATGCTTTTCCTCCTTTACATGTGCCATTAGAGAACTTGATAGAAGGAATCCCTTCCACCATGATTTAGTTGCTCAATGACTAAAGGTAATTGTAGTTGAGATAACCATATCTCTCACGCCACAACTTTCTTGTCTCATTGGCATGTGACAAGAGATCAGTCCCTTGAGAGTAGGGGAGGAAGTGAGATAATTTGTACATTCCCGAATCATGGTCAGCAAAACCCACTGCCACAACTTGGATTGTAGATATTTCTAATATATCCACTACGTTTGGAGTAAATGTTACTCTCTTGGATTCACCAGCATGTGTAATTTGGTACAACGAGATTAGGTTCACTGCTAGATCAGGCACACACAACACATTGTTGAAGTACCCATCTTTAAGATAAATCCTGCCAATCCCTTTGGGTTGGATTTCTGAATCATCACCAATAAGAATGGATGGACCAATTTAAGGATGCATGGATGAGAAGGAATATTTCATGTAGGCGATGTACCTTGAGCCACCTGAATCTATGATGAAGGAAGAAGAGCTTGAAGAACCTATAACCAAATCATGGCACCTTTCTTTGTTGTCTAAGCTTGAACCACCATCTTTCTTCCTTGCGCCATCTAGCAAATGGATGTTGTTCTTCTCAAGCAGCTCTGTCATCATGTCAATGGTCTTCTTCATACAAGAACTCTCTGGATTCCACCCCTTGTGACAATAAGTGCATTTTGTCTTCTCTTTCTTCTTCTTGCTAGGATTTGAAACCCCATTTAAATATTTAGGATTCTCCTGCTTCTTCTTCTCTTTCTGCTTTGAATATATGGCTTTATTCTTTCGTTTGGATAGATTTGAAAATCCTGTAGCAATGGATTGATCCTTACTAGATTTGATGGTACCCATTTGTATGAGCTTGTCTTACTCTTGAGTTAGTGACTCCCTGAATTCTTCCAAAGATGGCATCCTCCAATTTTGATCTCTAAGCTTGCTAGAGTTGAATGTTGAAACAAACACTGAATACTCTATCCCTAGATTCAAAAGTATGGAAAAGGTCAACTACTCATATTTCTTTTCAATGCCAAACTGTTTCAGCTGAAGCACCAATGATTTGAACTTGGTGAAGAAGTCCTGGATCGTCTCAAAGTGAGTTGGGATCAATGAGATCAACTCATTTTTGATCCGATGGCCTCTCATATGATTGGAATTCCCAAACAATGTATCAAGCTTGAGCCATACCTCCTTGGGTGTTGTTAGAATGTCTACATGGAAGAGAAGGCCTCTCCAAATGATGAAACAAAGCATCCCAAATGCCTCATCAAGCATGTTTAAGTACTTCAATTTCTGTTGATGTATTTGTAACTTCGAAAGATATTCTGATGCATATTATCATTGCATGTTGTTGTACCCATTAGGGATGTGTGTTACCCATTTATGGGATGTCTAAATTGTGTCTATACCTTGAGGTACAACCTTGATTGTAAGTTGGGGAAATAATCCCTAGTGTAACATCATGCAATATGTAATTGTGGTTTCTTTAGGATAAATCGGCCCCATGTGAGAAGACATGTAGGATTGAATGTTATATTTGGTCAGTGAATTGAAAGGGTATAAATAGGGAGGCACTCTCCCCCATTTATACACACCTCACACACTCTCTAAGGCACACAAGGGAGAAAGATAGTCAGAGGAAGAGTGAAAGATAGTTGTTGAACATTTCTTATTACTGCTTTTGATCATCTTACTATTATGAAGAAGTTTGAGGCGTTTTCTCCTATGGTTTCCCCGATGAAAATCTTTGTGTCATATGTATATTTTACATCTTATGCATATTTTTGTTCTTGTTATTCTTTCAGATAAATATCATATATAATCTAATCAGATCTTAAGAAAAACTAACATGGTATCAGAGCCCCTCTGAAAGAAGTCACTGTGCAGCTGTAGGAACTAGGGTTCCTAGTTGAAGGTGTTTTCTCCATAGATCAACATGAAAAGAGGTCTAGGATAACTCACCTCAATAGGGTGCATCTTTTGGTGGTAGTCATTTTTGAATCCGAGAAGTTTCAATTTTTTAGCTGCAACTGTTGTCGGGAGGAACTAGGGCATCAAGTATTGGAGGCTTTTCACCTCAGTTTTCATAAAGTTACATAGCTGAGAAAATCACCTCAAGGAGGAACATATTTCTATCCAAACAGAACTCCCAAACTCCAAGTTTGGAAAATTAGGGTTTCTCTAACAAACCCTAGGTCATCCTACTTTGAAACTTGGTCAAACATCTCAGATTGGTAAGATCCAAATCTTTACTATTTCCATTTGAGGTTCTCATTTTGAAAAGATGACTCACCATACTTATCTTGAGGACAATATTGGAGGGGCTGATAACTTCTCAGAATGGAAGTACATGAGCTCCCTGATGCTTGAAGAAAATGACTTGGATCAGTTTATTACTAGAGATGTTCTAGAACGAGAGGGAGATGAGGCTAAGGTTGCTCGTAAGAGAGGCATGGCTAAGGATAAGAGAATCATTGCATATTCTATGAAGGATTACCGCATCCCCCATCTGTTTACATTCAAGACACTGAAGGAAGTATATGATTCTTTGACGAAGATGTTCAAAGGAAAGAACATCAATCGAAAAATGACTTTGAGGAACCAAATGAAGAATGTGAAGACACAAAACTTTGAGACTATACAGTCTTACTTCAATAGGGTTTCTCAAATCAAAGAACAACTTGAAGCAGTTGAAGAAAATGTCGAAGAAGGAGAAATTGTGATGACTACCCTGAGTGGTCTCCCTAGATCATGGGACTCATTCATTCAAGAGATTTGTGCAAGAAGGAAGCTGATCTCTTTCAACAAACTTCAATGTGCACACAAGGAATATAGACTTGTGATAAGAGAATAAAAGATGGAAGCAACTGACGATCAAGATCTTGTAGTCTACACCAGGAAGAATTTCAAGAAGAAGGAAAAGACGGAGAACTTTCATTACAAGAAGAAAGAAAAGAAACTGAAGAAGAGTGAAAGAGATTGGTATCCCTAAAGTTGAACCTGGACTACATGGGTTCAAGCTTAAGGAAATCTTTTTCAAAAATGTACAAATCAATGAAATCAAAATGAAAACCAAGCTGGTATGAAATTAAAGCTATTGGAAAAATCACACAATTATCAATGAACTAGACGAGTATGTCATGAGAGCTATAAGAAAAATCAAACAATCATCGAAGAACTAGGTTGGTATGTCAATCAGAGCTATAAGAGAATCATGAAATCATACAGGAACTGTATAACATAAAACAAGACACAAGGTTCAATATCTCAGTAACTATGATCATAAAGTCATGAAATGAAACTACCTCTGTTTTTTGAAAATATAAAGGATAATTGTATTTCAAAATAAGAATCACTGTAATGGAATTCAATGGACCATATACATGATAAATTATAAGAATCACAATTCATAACATACACAGATAAATCATAATCATACTCATTCAAGGTAGAACCTGTATTGAAGATGTAGAGTATTTTATGTCATACAGAGAGTGATCAAAACTGGGTCTTCATAACTCCAAAAATGCCAACCCCCCCCATATGCCCATAGGCTTACAATGAGTAAATAGCTTTAGAAACAAAACATATTTGTTTTAGATCCTACATTCTTGCTAACTGATCCTAAGATCTTGCTATGAATCATCCCTCAAATCCCTCAAGCGTATGACAAGGTAGATTCGGTTACAACCAACTTTATCTATTGAAAACTTCTAGACCTGACTCATCTTCCCTAAAATTAATAACTTAAGAAATACAATTATTTGCATCAAGGAATTAAAATTCCTTATCGATTGGCAAGACCCCCTTTGGAGCTGATCAACAATACATATTTGAGCGAAAATGCTCCTGTAGCCGACTGATATGCCAGAGGTTTACCAAACATATAAGTGTTCGAGGCGCAAGTAGTTCTGCAGTTATCGGTGCCAAGACCCACATTAGCCAGAAATTGTATGTAGTGATCATCCCGAATATAGATATCTCTCTAAATCCTCCAGTATGCTACTTGCCCTAAAAAGTTTGCAGAGGTTTCCCCTCAAATAAACAAGTGTTATGTGCCAACCAAAGGCCCCATAAGGTAAGAAAAGGAACTGACAGAAGTCCTTCAACTCACAGCACTGGAACCAAGTCCGCAGTCCTTCCACTGCCTACTTTTCCACTTGAAACAGGGACTTCTATTTCTTCTTCCTTGATCATAGTAGCAGAATCAACCAAAACAATTCCATGCTTATCAGACTGGACTCTTACTTTCAGCTTGGCCTTTTCACCTTTTGTAATCTAAAGAATGTTAGAGCCTTTGTACTTGGAATTGGATTTCCTTTAGGGAACACAATTGTGTTTGTTGTTGCTCTGAAGATCCATATTCAAACTCATGAGCAGATCCCTTCTAGGCCAAAGCAATAGAGAACGGGAAACTCTCTTGAACCTTGAATTCGCGCAGTTTGAATGTCGGACTAAGAATAGCACACTTAAGAGCACATCCTTGAGCCACAAACTCACTTGCATTCATAGTCCACCTCGTCTCCTTTCCAAATGTCTTGGTCAATATTTTCAATATCGCAGGAATACGCGAACCCGAGCCAACAACTTTAACAGTGTGAATCTTGTCTACAATAACTCCTGCTTCAATCAAAGCCTGCTTGCAAGGCCCTTTGACATGCTTGAGCATCAGTTGTGCAAGTTGTTCAAACTAATCCCATTTAATAAACCCTCTAACATCTTTTTCATCCATTAAACACTCAATATTGAGAGGTGCCTCAGGGTTGGCACTCAATACTTTCTTCAACTTCTCGCAGGTATTCCGCAATCTCTAACTGCCACGAACATTAGATGGCACATCTATCTGGTACTGTTCCTTGAATTTCTTAGCAAAATACCTGAAAAGAACCTCATCGAAATCCCTTCCACCCAGAGATCTGTCAAAAGTATGGGCTAGGATATTCAACTGGCATTGTTTTTAACAGCATCAACACACACCTGCATACTGGCATGCTCGACATCAACAAACACAACGTTCAATGAATCATTTTCTGGCAAATCAGTCTTGTAAATACCGTAAGCCAAAGCAGTGGCCGTGGTTTCATGCATCAAGCAGAGGAGATTAAGGTTAGCAATGGCAGCGACATCCAAAAAGGCTCTTCTTTGAAGATCTGTGAAATAAACCGGTCTAAAATTAGAATATGGTTTGAGTTTGTGACTACTTTGGAGGGCCATTCCAAACAGGTATCTCAGCCTGGAATTCTGGTCCTGTTAAAACTCTTTTCAATGGGAAGTGCTCGATACAGCTAAATCCGCGACCTGCTGGGACATTGAGAATACTACGAAATTTTTTGAGAATGTTGTTGCATGTGCCGATCCATTGGGATTGAAGTAGCCATGCCGCACTGTGTATGAACACCAAGCAAAGATGAAGCTACACAAGAAGAGGGGAAATGTGTTTGATGATGGAAATCATATACTGGCACAATCATTTCATTAGTAATTTGTACTTCAAACCCTTGGATCTTGGCCTCTGCAGGCTCCTTGTCATCAAGTGAGCGAGGCACGAAAATCCCTTTCTGCAATATATGATTCAATTCGTGTTGCCGCAAGGGCCACAAGAACGTCCACTCCATCAAGACATGTAAGTGTCTGGTAGAAATGATGTGTCAGAATGAGCAACTTGACCTTACAGGCATGAGTCATGACATGACCAGTTATGACCAGTCACATCAATGCATGCCCAAATTCTGGTTCAGAAGGACACAACTCTACCCACTTCAAGAAATCAGGGGCTCTCCATAAAAGAGGAACAGGTCCTTTCTCTCTTTGTGATGATTCCATGTATCCACCACGGTGTGCTGCCAGAAGGCCCTTCAAACTGAGTGGTTACTTTGACATTTGAATGCTGCCAGAAACTAAAATTTGCTGGAGCAGATCTGATGATAACATCTAGATTTGTCTGGGGATGGCATGCTCCCTATGAGCTGTCAAGAACAAGTAGACCACGTGCCTTTCCATTTCATTGGGCTGGAGTCTTCATCACAAGTCTCTGTTACTTAAAAAGCTTGAAAACAAACTGCTGACTAAATATTTAAACTACTCTGCAAATTGACTAATCCTCTCACAACAATCTGATCATACTGTACAAACTTAAGGAAATGCTTGAAAGCATCAAGCTTATTTATTTACAGCTCCCATTCTAATCATCTGCTTTCTTTTGATCAGGTAAAATCATGCTTCCAATGAAGCCATATAAATATTTGACTAACTGGTAAAACTTCTGATTTGGAGATGATGAATAAAGGAACCCATGGAATATCAAAATTCATTTCAAAAGAAGGAAAAATACAACCTCCATTTGACAAAAACAATCTGAGATTTGAGCTGCTCAAAGACTCCATATAATCAACAAATGGATCAATGAAGCTATAAGGAAATACCTCTTGCTGAAGATCAAAATATCTCTGTAGATCCTCTTCCTCATAATGGCTGACACTTTCAGCTACCTGCAAACTGAATTGCAAATATGGCTGCTCAATGTCTTCTATGGATTCAAGATGGTTGATTTCCACACAATGTTTTTCCTCATCAAAATTTGATTCATAGTTGTCATACATCCATTGGCTGCTCCTCAAATCAACAAAAGATGATGTAGGGATCTGCACTTTTTCATTTGAATACTCATTATAGATTGGCATATCTTCAGAGTGAATCGGTTGATGCTTATCTAGAACTTCAATGTCTTCATCATAAAATGGAGCATTCTGATCAATTTCCAAAGATGAAGATTTTTGTTCTATAATGCTATCATCAACTTTAATATCAGAATTTTGAAAAATTTCTTGTTGTAAAACAGAATCAGAGGAAGATAATAAATCTTCTTCTTTCTTCATATCATAACCACCGGCTTCATCTTTACTATTGGAAAAATCTGCTTCTAAACCCTGGATATATAATGCATATCCCCTACAACAATCCTCAAAAAGGCACTCAGCTGGGTAACTCCTCTTACAATATAAATAAAAGGCATCATGAAAATATTTCAAAGAGGAAATACTAGAAGCAGGAAGAGTTATGTACCATTGTCTCACACAACCATATAATGAATACATAAACATTTTCATCAATACATCTTCATGATGTATACTCAGCTGATCCATGTATTGATGAAATTTAATTACATGATGTGTCGGATTGTCTTATTCCTTTTCTCGGAATCGCGGAAGAAAATATCCTGATAGGTACTGTATTTGGAAAGCCAGGAACATTTGAGAAATTGAGTGGAGCAAATCTCTGTGCCAACATGGTTTCAAAACGCTTTGACATCTTATAAAATCGCCTCTAGATTCTTCAAGCATGGAGTCTCCCGGTGAATAAATCTGTAGTCAAACTAATGCCCTGCTCCTGTCCACCATCAAGAGCTGGATCTGATCTTTGTCATTCTTTCCCAGGGAAGATATCTTCACTCCTCCGTCCTCGGCAATGACGCTAGAAGATGTTATCCCTAAATTTTAACCTAGACTACAGGGGTTCAAGCTTAAGGAAATCTTTTTCAAAAATGTACAAATCAATGAAATCAAAATGAAAACCAACCTGGTATGAAATTAAAGCTATTGGAAAAATCACACAATTATCAATGAACTAGACTCGTATGTCATGATAGCTATAAGAAAAATCAAACAATCATCGAACAACTAGGCTGGTATGTCAATCAGAGCTATAAGAGAATCATGAAATCATACAAGAACTGTATAACATAAAACAAGACACAAGGTTCAATATCTCAGTAACTACGATCATAAAGTCATGAAATGAAACTACCTCTGTTTTTTGAAAATATAAAGGATAATTGTATTTCAAAATAAGAATCACTGTAATGGAATTCAATGGACCATATACATGATAAATTATAAGAAACATAATTCATAACATACACAAATAAACCATAATCATACTCATTCAAGGTAGAACCTGTATTGAAGATGTAGAGTATTTTATGTCATACAAAGAGTGATCAAAACTGGGTCTTCATAACTCCAAAAATGCCAAGCCCCCCCCATATGCCCATAGGATTACAATGACTAAATAGATTTAGAAACAAAACAGATTTGTTTTAGATCATACATTCTTGCTAACTGATCCTAAGATCTTGCTATGAATCATCCCTCAAATCCCTCAAGTGTATGACAAGGCAGATTCGGTTACAACCAACTTTATCTATTGAAAACTTCTAGACCTGACTCATCTTCCCTAAAATTAATAACTTAGGAAATACAATTATTTGCATCAAGGAATTAAAATTCCTCATCGATTGGCAAGACCCCCTTTGGAGCTGATCAACAATACAAATTTGAGCGAAAATGCTCGTGTAGCTGACTGATATGCCAGAGGTTTACCAAACATATAAGTGTTCGAGGCACAAGTAGTTCTGTAGTGATCGATGCCAGGACCCACATTAGCCAGAAATTGTATGTAGTGATCATTCTGAATATAGATATCTATCTGAATCCTCTAGTATGCTACTTTCCCTGAAAAGTTTGCAGAGGTTGCCCCTCAAATAAACAAGTGTTATGTGCCAACCAAAGGCCCCATAAGGTAAGAAAAGGAACTGACAGAAGTCCTTCAACTCACAACACTGGAACCAAGTCCACGGTCCTTCCACTACCTGCTTTTCCACTTGAAACAGGGACTTCTATTTCTTCTTCCTCGATCATAGTAGCAGAATCAACCAAAACAATTCCATGCTTATCCGACTGGACTCTTACTTTCAGCTTGGCCTTTTCACCTTTTGTAATCTAAAGAATGTTAGAGCCTTTGTATTCGGCACTGGGTTGCCTTTAGGGAACACAATTGTGATTTTTTGTTGCTCTAAAGATCCATCTTCAGACTCAGGAGCAAATCCCTTCCAGGCCAAAGCAATAGAGAACGGGAAACTCTCTTGAACCTTGAATTCGTGCACTTTGAATTTCGGACTAAGAATAGCACACTGAAGAGCACATCCTCGAGCCACACACTCACTTGCATTCATAGTCCTCCTCGGCTCCTTTCCAAATGTTTCGGTCAATGTTTTCAATATTGCAGGAATATGCGAACCCGAGCCAACAACTTCAATAGTGTGAATCTTGTCTACAGTAACTCCTGCTTCAATCAAAGCCTGCTCGCAAGGCCCTTTGACATGCTCGAGCATCGGCTGTGCAAGCTATTCAAACTCATCCCATTTAATAAACTCTCTAACATATTTTTCGACCATTAAACACTCAATATTGAGAGGTGCCTCGGGTTTGGCACTCAATACTTTCTTCAACTTCTCGCAGGCAGTCCGCAATCTCTGACTGGCATGAACATTAGACGGCACATCTATCTGGTATTGTTCCTTGAATTTCTCAGCAAAATACTTGAAAAGAACCTCATCAAAATCCCTTCCACCTACAGATCTGTCAAAAGTATGGTGCAGGATCTTCAACTGGCCTTTTTTTTTAAAAGCATCAACACACACCTGCATACTGGCATGCCCGACATCAACAAACACAACGTTCAACGAATCATTTTCTGGCAAATTAGTCTTGTAAATACCGTAATCCAAAGCAGCGGCCGTGGTGTCGTGCATCAAGCAGAGGAGATTAAGGTTAGCAATGGTGGCGGCATCCAAAAAGGCTCTTCTTTGAAGATCTGTGAAATAAACCGGTCTAAAATTAGAATATGGTTTGAGTTTGTGACTGCTTTGGTGGGCCATTCCAAACAGGTATCTCAGCTTGGAATTCTGGTCCTATTAAAACTCTTTTCAATGGGAAGTGCTCGATACAGCTAAATCCACGACCTACTAGGACATTGAGAATACTAGGAAATCTTTTGAGAATGTTGTTGCATGTGCCGATCCATTGGGATTGAAGTAGCCATGCCACACTGTGTATGAACACCAAGCAAAGATGAAGCTACACAAGAAGAGGGGCAATGTGCCTGATGATGGAAATCATATACTGGCACAATCATTTCATTAGTGATTTGTACTTCAAACCCTTGGCTCTTGGCCTCTGTAGGCTCCTTGTCATCAAGTGAGCGAGGCACGAAAATCCCTTTCTACAATATATGATTCAACTCATGTTTCCGCAAGGGCCACAAGAACATCCAATCCATCAAGACATGTAAATGTCTGGTAGAAATGACGTGTCAGAATGAGCAACTTGACCTTACAGGCATGAGTCATGACATGACCAGTTATGACCAGTCGCATCAATGCATGCCCAAGTTCTAGTTCAGAAGGACACAACTATGCCCACTTCAAGAAATCAGAGGCTCTCCATAAAAGAGGAACAGGTCCTTTCTCTCTTTGTGATGATTCCATGTATCCACCACGGTGTGCTGCCAGAAGCCCCTTCAAACTGAGTGGTCACTTTGACATTTGAACGCTGCCAGAAACTGAAATTTGCTAGAGCAGATCTGATGATAACAGAGATATTTCAAATGTTCGATGTTATACTTGTGATGAAAAGGGACACTTGGAAAGGGATTGTCCCATCCAGAAAAGGAGGAACCATACTCATATTGCCGAAGATGATGAACCAACAAACAAAATATTCAAACGAGAGAAAAATGATTCAGATGAAGAGTATGTGCTAATATCAACACTTACTAGAACTATCACACATGGAATCAATGATTGGCTCATGGATAGTGGAGCTTCCAAACACATGACATGATATAAGGAATCATTTGTCAATATGTCTGAACATGAGTCACCTCACAAGGTGAAACTTGGGGATGATTATCAATACCCCATAAAAGAGAGTGGCGAAGCTTCTTACAAGCTTGACTCTGGGAAATCCTTAAAGATGAAGGATGTGCTATATGTTATAGGATTGAAGAAGAATCTTCTCTCCATATATGCACTAGATGAAAAAGGAATTAGGGTTTCATTTATCGATGGTGAAGTTCTAATGTGGCCCAGAGGAAAGACAATAGAGGAGGCAATAGTAATTGGAGAAGAAGATGGAGGCTTGTACAAGTTGAAGGGACAACCTAAACAAGCATTAGTTCATTAGTCAATTGAACCAAATGAACTGTGGTATAGAAGGCTTGCACATGTGCACTATAGAGCACTACCTATGGCAAGCAAAGTAGTTTTAGGATTGCCAAAGATCCAGGCAAAGCATGAGGGCATTTGCAAAGGGTGTGCAAAAGGACAGAATGAGAAGAATACATTTCCCAGCAGTGAAAGCAAGGCTAAAGGAATATTTGAGATAGTACACTTGGATGTATGTGGAACCATGTATTGTAGATCATTAAGCGGGTATGTGTACTATGTTTTTTTTATAGATGACTTCTCATGTAAAACTTGGATATATTTCTTGAAAGAGAAAAGTGAAGTTTTCAGTATGTTGAAGGAATATAAATCCTTGGTCGAAAACCAGACAGATAAGAAGATTAACATTCATGGCCAGATAATGGAGTCAAGTTCACTTCAGAAGATTTCAAGGAACTCTATAGAGAAACTGGGATTAAGAGGGAGTTGAGCACTCCATACAATCCTTAGGAAAATGGGTTTGCGAAATGAAAGAACCGAACCATAATGGGAGCAATGAAAGCAATATGCACCTTTCGGCAGAGGCACCAAGAACATATGTGTATGTACAGAACCATACTCCTCATTAAGTAGTTTGTTAGAAAAAATAGGACCGTAGAGCAATAACAATTATACAGTTAAATCAATAAACAAGATGCAAAAACACATTAAACATTACAGAGAGACACAGATATAACATGGTTCACCCAAACGATGGGCTACATCCACAAACAAATTTTTCAGTCCTTTTATTTCAGTCCAGAAAGATGAAGGGATACGCCCTGCAACAAAACCACTGCACTTCTTCTTCACACTCTCACAGTCTCTCTTCCAGCACAATATAATTCCCACATCTAGTACCATACAATACTCACATCCAGTACAATACATTACCTAGTACAATTCACAATGGAGCCTCCTCAAGCCTTATAAAGGCTTAATCACATGCAATACCATGGGACAATACCATGGGCTACAAAAAACCATGTGCCCAAACCATGTGCTAGACCTAACCACCTTTGACTCAATCCCGAGTCAAGGTTAACACATGCAATACCATGGGACAATACCATGGGATACAACAAACCATGTGCTAGACCTAACCACCTTTGACTTGATCTCAAGTCAAGGTTAACCCTAACAATCCCCCCTTTAAACTTGACTTGGAGTAATCACCAACTCCCCTCAAGTATTTATCGAGGAATCTTACATACACCCCCCTATCACCTAGGTCTATCTCCTGAATTTACTGGTGAGTTACCAGGGGTATGCATGCCTTACCAGGTCTTACAGCCATATGCCCATTTACATGCAAACCGCTCCATTACATTTTTTTCATGTGCCTTCATGGTGACTAATCATAGCAACTCTACCGCTGTTGCACTCGCTGGACCTTGGACTTGGCAAATTTCTTCTTTTCACCTTCATGCTTTAAGGCCAATAGAAACCGAGCAGGAACTTAGTTTCTCTCTGGTTATTCCCTTTGTCAACATGTCTACAGGATTCTGGCTAGTGTGAATCTTTTCCAGTTTTAACAGTTCTTCATCTAGAACAGATCATATGAAGTGGTACTTGAGTTCTATATGTTTAGTCCTTGAATGAAATACTGAGTTCTTTGCAAGATGAATGGCACTCTGGCTGTCACTGTACAACCTACTATTCTCCTGTTTCTTACCCAATTCTTCCATGAACCTCTACAACCAAATCATCTCCTTACTAGCCTCTGTAGCAGCAACATACTCTGCTTCCGTTGTTGAAAGTGCAACAACCTATTGCAGTTTTGAAATCCAACTTACTGCTGTTCCACCTATAGTCAACACATACCCTGTGGTGCTCCTCCTGCTGTCTTTATCACCAGCCATATCTGCATCAACATATCCCTGTAGAACAGTGTCTGAACCTCCAAAACATAATGCATGAGAAGTGGTACCTCTCAAATACCTGAGAATCCACTGTACTGCTTTCCAATGCTCTTTACCTGGATTATTCATATACCTGCTCACAACTCCCACTGCGTGTGCAATATCTGGTCTTGTGCACACCATGGAATACATCAAGCTCCCAACTGCTGATGAGTAGGGAATCTTGGAGATGTAATCTATCTCTTCCTGTGTCTCTGGACACATATGCTTTCTTATTTTGAAATGGCTTGCCAAAGGTGTGCTGACTGGTTTTGCATTCTGCATTCTAAACCTTTGCAACACCTTTTCTATGTACTCACCTTGAGACAATGCCAATTTATGATTTTTCCTGTCTCTTGTTATTCTCATACCAAGGATTTCCTTTGCAGCACCCAAATCCTTCATCACAAATGATTTAGCTAGTTTTCTTTTGAGCACATTTATATCCTACATGTTAGACCCTACAACAAGCATGTCATCCACATACAATAACAAGATAATATATCTTCCATTATCTAGCCTCTTGAAATAAACACAGTGGTCAGAATGACATCTATCATAACCTTGTTCTGTCATAAACTTATCAAATTTTAAATACCACTTCCTTGGAGCTTGCTTCAGGCCATACAAGCTCTTCTTCAACCTACAAACCAAATTCTCCTTCCATTTGACCTCATACCCTTGTGGCTGCTACATATAAATCTCTTCCTCCAAATCCCCATGGAGAAAGGCCATTTTTACATCTAATTGTTCAAGATGCAAATCTTCTACCGCCACTAGACTTAAAATAGTTCTAATTGAAGTCATTTTAACAACAGGAGAAAATATTTCATCAAAGTCTATACCTTTCTTTTGTGCAAACCCCTTTACAACAAGTTTAGCCTTGTACCGCTTCTTTCCTTCATCTTCTTCCTTCAACCTGTAAACCCATTTATTTTGCAATACCCTTTTTCCTACAGGCAACTTAACCAGATCCCAAGTCTGGTTTTCTTACCAACGAGTCCATCTCCTCATCCATGCCTTGCTCCCACTTCTTTCTAGTTTCTACCTATATTGCTTCTTCAAAACATTCTGGCTCACCAGAATCAGTCATCAATAAATAATATAGTGAAGGAGAATCATTCAAGGGGTCTACTTAACCTGGTAGACCTTCTTACAGTTGTAGGATTTTCAGGTACCTGCTGCTGCTCTTGATTTTCTAGTGCCTTTGGAACTTCATTTTCTTTGATTTCATCAAGCACTGTGTACTCTGTGTTTTCCTTTTCTTCTTTCTTTCCCTTCAACCGATCTTTGTACATGACCTTTTCATTGAATACTACATCTCTACTCCTAATGATTTTGTGATTTTTAAGATCCCATAAGGGATAACCAAAATCATCAACCCTGTATCCAATAAAGGTACATTTCTTGGATTTAGCCTCAAGCTTTATTCTATCATCTTTATCAATATGGACAAATGATTCACAACCAAAAGTTCTCAGAAATGAGTATTTTACCTGTTTACCTATCCATGCCTCCTCTAGAATTCCACCATCCAAAGCGCTTGAAGGCGCTATGTTTATTAAATAAATGGTAGTGTTTACAGCATCAGCCCAAAACTGTAAGGGCAACCCTGCATGCAATCTCATACACCTTGCACGCTCCATGATCGTTCTGTTCATCCTTTCTGACATGCCATTTTCTTGGGGTGTTCTAGGGACTGTCTTCTCTCTGCAAATCCCATTGTGTGAACAGTAACTGTCAAACTCCTTGCTACAGTACTCTCCTCCATTATCAGATCTGAGACATTTCAACCTTTTTCCTGTCTCATTCTCAGCCAAAGCTTTCCACTTCTTAAAAGTATCAAACACATCAGATTTCTATCTAATGCAATAAACCCAAGTTTTTCTAGTTGCATCATCAATAAAAGTAACATAATAACGAGAGCCACCAAGATATTGTACCTGAGTTGATCCCCATACATCTGTATGGACAAGCTCTAACTTTTCACTCTTCTTTTGTTTCCCAACCCTGAGAAATATAACTCTCTTCTATTTTCCATAAACACAGTTCTCACAAAATTCCAAACTTACCTGCTTCAGATCTGGAAGTAGTTTCCTTGAGTGGAGAATCTGCATCCCCTTCTCACTCATGTGGCCAAGCCTATGATGCCACAACGCTGCACCTATTTCTGTGGAAGCTACAGAAATAGAATAATCAGTGTTATGAGGACATAAATATAACGTACCTATCCTATTTCCTTTTGCAATTACCATTGATCCTTTAGTGACCTTCCACCATGTTTCTCCAAACGTAGACAAATAGCCGCCATCTCCAACTGCCCTGTTAAGATTAGATTTCTTTTCATAGCAGGAATGCGCCTTACATCCTTTAGCAACCAGTCATTTCCATTATTTAGTTTAATCCGTACCTTACCCTTTCCAACAATTTTACATGGTTCATCATCCCCCAATAACACATGCCCAAAATCACCTTGAACATAATCATAAAAGAATTTCCTATGGGGTGTAGCATGACATGAAGCCCCTGAATCTACTACCCAGTAATCACTAGTATTATCTAATGCAAGAATCAAAGCATCTTGTAACACATCACCTGCTACATTTGCTTCCTGGGTAGTCTCTTGCTGCCTCTCACTTTTCTTCTTTGGTGCTCTGCAGTCTTTCTTTAGATGGCCTTTCTTACTGCAGTTCCAGCATTCTATTTTTCCGAATCTGGACTTGGATCTTCCCTTTTTAGAATTTCCGTGGTTTCCTGGGCTCCTTCCTCTCTCTTTTTGTCTCCCTCTGCTCTCCATGGTCAACGCATTACCTGATGTCTCACCTGTGCTTTTCCTTTGCATTTCCTCGCTAAGAATAACACTAACAACATCATCAAACTTAAGAGTGCTTGAACTAGGGACAAAGTTACTTACAGCCATGACCAAGCTATTCCAGCTTTCTAGCAATGAGCACAAGAATAGAAGAGCCCTAACCTCATCATCAAAGTTCACTTTTACAGAACTTAACTGACTGGTAAGTGTATTAAACTCATTTAAATGGTCAGCAATAGATCCACTTTCCGACATCTTCATATTAAATAAATGCTTCATTAAAAATACCTTGTTAGAAGCCGAGGGTTTTTCGTAGAGCTTACTCAATGCGCTCATCACACCCTCTATTGTTATTTCTTTCAAAATATTGAAGGCCACTGATGAAGCCAGGCACAGCCGTATTGTTCCTAGTGCCTTTCTATTAAGAACCTCCCATTCTTCATCCTTCATAGCTGCTGGCTGTTTTGCTTTTCTGCCTAATGGCAGGTACACATAGTCCTCCATTTGCATCTTCCATAACTGATAGTTTTGGCCGTTAAATTTATCGACCCTAAAATTTCCTTCTTCCGCCATTGCTCCCACTCGAACCAGGAACCCTTCTTTCCTATGAGTTTACAAACCAAATAGACCTTTTGGCTCTGATACCAATTGTTAGAAAAAATAGGACCGCAGAGCAATAACAATTATACAGTTAAATCAATAAATAAGATGCAAAAACACATTAAACATTACAGAGAGACACAGATATAATGTGGTTCACCCAAACGATGGGCTACGTCCACAAACAAATTTGCCAGTCCTTTTATTTCAGTCTAGAAAGATGAAGGGATACGCCCTGTAGAAAAACCACTGCACTTCCTCTTCATGCTCTCACAGTCTCTCTTCCAGCACAATACAATGCCCACATCCAGTACCATACAGTACTCACATCCAGTACAATACAGTACCCAGTACAATTCACAATGGAGCCTCCTCAAGCCTTATAAAGGCTTAATCACATGCAATACCATGGGACAATACCATGGGCTACAACAAACCATGTGCCCAAACCATGTGCTAGACCTAACCACCTTTGACTCAATCCCGAGTCAAGGTTAACACATGCAATACCATGGGACAATACCATGGGCTACAACAAACCATGTTCCCAAACCATGTGCTAGACCTAACCACCTTTTACTCGATCTCAAGTCAAGGTTAACCCTAACATAGTTGATAACAATACTCCTGAAGAGGCTTTCTCACGATTGAAACCCAAATTCAGCCATCTGATAATATTTGGCTGTCCGGTATACATACATGTCCCAAAGAAGACAAGGACCAAGCTCAATCCTTCTGGGAGGAAGGGGGTATTCATAGGATATAGTGATACATCAAAGGCCTACTAAATATACTTCCTAGGATTCAAGAATATCAACATCAGTAGATATGTAACCTTTGATGAATACTCGACATACTTCAGATCCAAGAGGACTCCTATCCAAGAAGTTGAGGAACCTGAAGAGATAAAAGTTCGAGACATGGAAAGTGGAGAAGCAATTCCAGAAGAACCTAATGATAACGATAGCCAGTAAAGACATTCCTTGAGAAGTACTCCCACAAGAGGAAACCAACATGGGAACGAGAGCTCTTACGAGAAGCTGCAAGGTATGGATCTCTAGAAGGAATGCATAGAGAGAGAAAAAGGGAAAATACCTACAATAGCTATGTGGCCTTGCTATGTGACATCATTGGTAAAGAACCTTCCACTTATGAAGAGGCTACATAAAATAAATAATGGAAGGATGCGATGATCGAGGAATATTAGTAAATCATGAAGAATGATGTCTGGGAGGTTGTTCCGAGGCTGGAGAAGAAGTCTGTTGTGACTTCAAAGTGGATCTATAAGATCAAGCATGTTGTAGATGGAAGTATCGAGAAACACAAGGAAAGATTCATAGCACAAGGATTCTCACAGAAAGAAGGAATAGACTACGAAGAGACATTTGCACCCGTGGCGAGGTACACTTCCATAAGGACCATACCTTCTCTGGAAATAGAAATATGAAATGGAAAGTACACCAAATGGATGTCAATACAACTTTCTTGGACGATGTAGTCGAAGAGGAAGTGTACATGGAACAACCACTAAGATTTGAGACACATGATAGGAATACCCATGTGTGCGAATTGAAGAAGGCATTGTATGGTTTGAAACAAGCACCAAGGACATGGTACGATAGGATGGATAGCTTCCTAACCAGCTTGGGATTTACCAAGAGTAAAGCAGATTCCAACCTCTACTTCAAGGTGGAAGACAGAATACCAGTGATACTCTTTCTCTATGTCGATAACTTGTTTCTAACAAGAAATGAGGAACTCATTACAAATCAAGAAGGAGACTTGCTACTGAGTTCGAGATGAAAGACCTAGGTATGATGCACTATGTTTTAGGCATGGAGGTGTGGCAGAGTGAAGATGGAATCTTTCTTAGGCAAGGGAAGTATGCAGTGTAGATTTTGAAGAGATTTAGAATGTTGGATTGCAAGGCTATGGACACACCTATGACATCTAACTTGAAGCTTCTGAGTGATGATTCATTTGAGAAGGTCGATGCCATGATGTATCGCTAGATGATTGGCTCATTGATGTATCTAATGAATATGAGACTAGACATATTATTTACGGTGAACACCCTGAGCCAATTCCCGATGGATCTGAGATAGGTTCACCTGATAGCGGTAAAAAATGTTCTGAGGTACCTAAAAGCTAAAATGGATTATGGGCTCAAGTATGATGCAAATAAAAAGATCAACCTACACAGTTATGTTGATTCATACTAGGTAGGTAGCACCATTGACAAGAAGAGCACCTCATGTTTCTTCTTCAGCTTGGGATCTGGCATGATCTCCTGGTTCAACAGGAAGCAATCATGTGTGGCGCTGAGTACAACTAAGGAAGAATATGTTGCCACTTTCTCGAGTAGTTGCAAGGCAATGTGGTTGTGAAAGATAATGTTTGACTTATTTGATCTCTAGTTGGATGTGACTTGCATCTTATGCGAAAATCAGAGGACAAAAAACTTAGTGTTCCACGACAAGTCGAAGCACATGAAGATCAAATTCCACTATATTAGGGATATGGTGCAAAGAGGAGAAATGAAGCTCCAGTATGTTGTAATAGAAGAGCAAATAGCCGATGCGTTGACCAATCCTCTTGCAAGAGTGAATTTCGAGTACTTCAGATAAAGACTTGGTGTGATCCAGATCAAGATCCCTCTAAAGAGGGAGTGATGTGTTCTAGCGTAGCTAGAAAGATAGGTTATATGAGTGTAACATCCTAGAGAATTTCATAGGTTTCTCAGACGTAATCAATCCTGTAGGTTATCCTTGGATATAACATCCTAGCGAAGCTTGTTGGTTATCCTTGGATGTAATCAGTCCTGATACAAAGCATATTATCTCACATGGGAAATGAGTTGGGTTATCTGAATGTAAACACTGATCCCTGGTGTGTTAAGTAGGTTATTCGGATGTAATATGTCCCATGGGTTGTCCTAGTGTAAATAATGATCCCTAGAGTGGTACACAGGTTACTTGAACATATAATGTCCCGAAGATTATCTGAACGAAAAATATCCTGGATGTAGGTTGTTTAGATGTAATTCCTTGAGGTTAACCAGAAGTATGTAAAAATGTCCTGGTGTAGTAGGTTTTTGGTTCCTAATTAGTCCTACCATATATATGAGATATATGAAGTTCCCATGATGAGATGATAATATCACGAAGCACAAGAGGTGCACCTAGGCGGTTCTTTCAATAGAACGCGAGTTGACCATAGGTGCTTTGGTTGTTTGTTGTTTTGTCTTGTGCAGGACAAAAGATATGATATGGATACGATGAGATGAAGGTAGAAGACACAATATATTTTCGTGACTACGTGAAGAATATCCTGGAAAAATTCTACGTGAAGGCTTGCTCGAGATGTGATGAAGACTTGACAGAGGGCTAGGCCTACATCCAGCATGAAAAAGGGATGGCATTGTAGAAACTTCTGATGACAGATAGTATGAGATGATGATCAAATTATAAGAAGATGATGGAAACGACTATGATTAAGACTCTATGACTCTGTGATTATGACGATGCGATGAAGGCATGATCATATGTGTTGATGACTGTGTAGAGAGAGAATACCTTCCTAGTTAAGAGCTAGTGTTGATGTATTTGTAACTTTGGAAGATATTATGATGCATATTATCATTTTATGTTGTTGTACCCCCATTGGGGATGTGTTTTACCCCTTTACAAGATGTCTAAATTGTGTCTATACCTTGAGGTACAACCTCCATTGTAAGTCGGGGCAATAGTCCCCAGTGTAACATCATGTAATACGTAATTGTGGTCTCTTTAGGAGAAGTGGGCCCCATGTGAGAAGAGATGTAGGCTCGAATGTTATATTTGGTCAGTGAATTGAAAGGGTATAAATAGGGAGGCGCTCTCCCTCATTTATACAAACCTCACACACTCTCTAAGGAACATGAGAGATAAAGAAAGCCAGAGGAAGAGTGAAAGATAGCTGCTGAACAATTCTTATTACTACTTTTGATCATCTTACTATTATGAAGAAGTTTGCGGGGTTTTCTCCTTTATGGTTTCCTGAGTGAAAATATTTGTGTCGTGTGTATCTTTTACATATTATGCATCTTGTTGTACTTGTTATTCTTTCATATAAATATCCTAGATAATCTAATCATATCTTAAGAAAAACTAACAATTTCTCCACAACAGAGTTGGGTTCAGCCTTAGTCCTTATGGTGACTCTGTACATGCCTTTTGACCTCATCCGGATCACCATTTCGACCTTCTATTCGAAATAGTTGAATGAAGTAAGTAATACACGAGTCTACTCCATTTCTTCTTGTGCACTGAGTGATAGAAGCACTAGTTCTACCTACAATGGAAATACAATTTTTTCTGGAAAATTCCCTAAACAACAACTCAAAGACTCTAGATTTGATTTGCAGCTCCAAAGAGCTACGATACCATGTTAGGCTTCTTGTTACACCAAAAACTATAGATGTTGATGAACATATGAAACCAAGTATAAGGCCCTATCATCGGGAGTGGCGGCTAGTCCACATTTTTACATTCTTAGAGTTGCAGAGGTTATACCATGTAGTTGTACTGTTACTCCAACAGTGAGTAAACTCATAGAATCATTTCATGGAAAAATATTTCCATATGGTGAGGTAAGATGATGTTTCTCATAATGATGATCAGCATTCTTCCCAAGTATTGTCTTCAATTAAACACAACATGGAAAATAAATCCACTGTTGAACTCCATGGTAATAGTCCTAATCATGTAGTGATGGATGATCATGAAAACTTGGAAGCCAAGTTCAATGGTCAATCTCATTCTCATAAAATTGATGCATTGGTGCAAAAAGTCAGCTGACCTCTACATCAAAGTCATGGAATCAATAATTCACCTAGAAGGAAGGGTTTTAAAGGGGTGGAGGAGGATAATGCTAATAATTTTAATAAAAAACACCCTGCTCCAATATTATCTCGTATCCCCAGGAATAGGTTAAAGGATTTTGAGGCCAATCATTCTTTTAATGATCCTAATTATGAATTTGAAATTGATGATTTGGACGAGCCCGAAGTTGAGGTGAAAACCCAATATTCACAAAATGAAAATGATGAGAACATTCAATATGATTTTGTCTTTAATCTCCCTCCTTTGCTTAGAGGTTATCCCAAGTTTATGGTTATCAAGATTGGTCATGACACTAAGGCTTAGTTCTTTGGTGATACTCCTTCTTCTGTTGACTGTCAAAATGCATGTGATGAGGACAATTCGAGCCGATGCCTGAATTATCTATCCTATATGAAAGATTAATGGTTTGAAGTGTTGGATTTGAAAGAAGACATAACTTATCTCAAGGATGAAATTCACCGTCTAAAGAGACAAATGAAATTGCTAGTAGAAAATCATGAATTGGAAATTTCTAAGTTAAATAGGAAAATCAAGATTGTTGAGGGATGTGTAGTTTTATAGTCATTGTGTGTGAACATAATTATATCTTCATATTTACAAAACATGGCAATCTCCAAATACAAATCTCCAATTTTGATCATATTTCTTGTACATATTGCAGTTTTTAGTAAATATTGTATATATCAGTTTTGAGTGAGGCCAAGTTTGATAGCTATAAATTTATGTTTCATTTGATTTGATTTGATTTTATTCTTTCATTTTTTCTTGAATTACTTGCAATTTATTTTAATAGGACCAACTACATAATCAAAGATTCTGTATCCACTCCCAAATTATAAAAGTTTATTGATACTTTGTTTTTATTTGTAAAACATGTGTTCATAATACAATGCATTGTTGATATTTTTTTTTGGCTTGATTTTTTTATTCAGATATCAGATGACAATCAATCAAGATTATGTGTGTTGGAAATAGTTGTTATTTGGATTAGTTTTGAGGAGTGTTCCAATAAAATTTTAAGTTATTTGGATACACTTGAATCAATGATATTTCACGGGAGGTCATTATGTCCATGTTTTAGTTTGACTTGTTTAATTCCGGAAATTCTTATATGATGTATTGGATCGAGTCATTGGATAAAATTTTAATGTTATCCAAGTTTTTAGTCAAGTCATGCTTATTCCTAGTTGACAAATATAAACTTGATCTAGTTTTGGATCATAACTATATAATTATAAATATAACATGATAGCATTGGAATGGGATATAATGGACGAACGGTGAAATTTTTCTTATAGAAATAATGAAATGCTCCTTTTATTAAGACTTTTGTAACTCTTGTTTTTTAATGTCTTCAATACAATAATTATAACAATCTTTTCTCTCAATTGTTCATTGTTATGCCTAGGATTTTCAATTAAAATATTAATTGTATTTCAGAATCTTGTTGAAATTTATACTGTTGTTAAGTCTTTAAATTTTTATTTAGAGATTAACACTTAATTTCTCAATACACCATTCTTACTCAATATCAATTATGTTTGCATGGAAAAAAGAGTTAACTTTCACTATTGTGATTGTCATCTACAATAGTTAGATAAATTATTTTATTTATAATATATGCATTTTAGTTCATGGAATGTCCTTCATAAACTAAAAATTGTCATATGTTTGATCTTGAAATGCAATTGGAATTAATTTTATAACTATTTCACTTTTGCACAAATGGGATATCTTGAAACTAGACATGATTGTGTTGAATTTGGCTTCATGAAATTTTAGAGTATTTAAGATTTGTTCTCTAACTCTATGATATGATTCTTGTTTGCAAAAGATAACAATTTTTATATAAATTAATGAAAAATAGAATCTAGTTTTTAGTTTTATTTATTCAGAAACAACCATACCAAAAGGATTTGGTTCTGCTCTAAGAATGTCTGATCAAGTTGTTTCCTCTTTGTTGATGAGCAGGTCACAAATGAATGTCAACAAAATCTCACTAGGAAAAACAAAACCATAAGAAACCTTTGACCACATTCTCTATGATTGTAACTCACAATTGTTCTAAGACTCCCATTACATCCGAAATTACTACCACCTCTCAACTTGAGATAATATATACACCACCTCCACACTCTACATGGCCCATGGGAAATCATACAATTACTACACCATTATTGGCGAATTTTGAGTTTGAAGAATTAATTCAGAATTGTCAACACATTTTAGACAAGAATCGGTTTAGGTTGGCTAGAAGTCATTCCCTTCAAGATAAATTGGATCGACGTATTAAATAACACATCAAACACTTTTCACAACCTGGATAAACCCCCAAGGCCATTCCATAAGTGGAAAAATTTCCATTGGTTGGAATCCTAAACTACAATTTGTAGAATATTCTAACTAACCAATCCAGTCCTAATTCTACAGTTGTAGCATTCAATTCCTATTTATAGCTTGAGCTAAATTTCACTTAAGTTGAATTAAATTCATCAATTCAACCTCAACTTACTCTATGATAGGGTTGATCTAGTTTTCCAGCTTCACCACTTGCTTCACCTCTAGATTCCCCTTGTGGAAATTCATCCAAGGAATATCACTCGCAAAGTCACTATGATAATCTTTTTGAAAGATATTCTAGATTTCAAGGATCTCCACACATTTCTCAAAACCAAAAATATTTTGGAACAACCAAAATGTAGTTTCATTACCATACGCACGACACCCTTTACCCAAAAATCCTAAAAAATTCTTGCCCAAATTTGACCCCAATTCTAAACAATCTGTGAATGATCACATAAAGAAGTTGATGCTAGCTGTTTGGATAAGGAACATGAAGCATGAAGACATAGTATGCAGATTGTCTCCCTATACCTTTGAGGCTAGAGCTTCCATGGGGTATTTTTCTCAACCCCTTCAAACTATAATATTTTGGTATTTGTTTGAGTATGCTTTTCTTGGAAAGTTCAGTGAGGACACAACTCCCTAGGTCTTGGTAATGGAACTATCTAAAATCAATGTGCACCAAAAGGAGAGGGTTAAATATTTTAATCAAGGTTTTATTACTTAAAAAAACCCTTCCTATATATATCCCTACAGAGAATCTTATTGTTTCCTATTATGAAAAAATCCCTACCACTCACCACTACCATGTGGGTTAAGATATCCCCAAAAATAGCTCTTCAAGAAGCCTTAAATGAAGTTATATTGATTGAGAAGGACATGTTCAGTTTTAAGGGTAATCATAATCCTGAAAGTGATCAACCCTATACTTCTAGAAAGAAACTATAAACACTCCCTAAACCTCCTATAGTTTAAAAATATCAATGAGATCTTGACTTGGAGAGATTGAATAAAGCCCTTCAAAAGTTATCCAATGAGGTTGTATTTGAAATTTAGGTGAAGGATATTCTAACAAAGGTTATTTTAGATCGCCTTTTAGGAATCCAAACTAAACTTTCTTAACAAACATATCCCTCCTAGTGAAGTATTAAATTTAGAATAATTGGGAATCATTCTTCAGGATCTGATCACAGGGGTTGAATAATATGTAGATAGGAAAATAGAAGAATATGATGAAACATAAAATGATAGGGAGAAGTTTTAGATGATGATGAAAATCAGTCTCCTCCTACCATTAGCCATTTTTTAGATGTTATTTCTAATATGTTTGAGGATGGTATTAAATCTGTTTATGTAAATCATCATCCATACAATACCTGCAACAAAGGCCTACTTGATAGTTAAAATCCCTCTACTTCCACTCAAGTCAAGAAAGTTGTTTCAAATTGGAAAAAATAGGTAGAAAAACCTTAAAAAAAATCTGTTTCAGATTTGGATTATGATCCAATAGAATATCTTAAGAAGATGAAAGCTAATATTTCCTTTTATGAACTATTGAAATTCCTCTAATTCAACAAAAAAATCGATGGGATTTGGTTGAAAATATGAGTGGGAAAAAGGTTGTTCCTAATGGGGATATTATTAATTATGGTAAGTATAAAAAACATTCTGATATAAATAAGAATCAATCCTCAAATAATTCCTCTTTGTAGTGGAAGAAATCCAATGTTACACCCTTTATATTAAATTTTGAAATTTACAATAGAAATGTACATAACTATATTGTCAATAGTGGGGCCTCATCTAATGTCATGTCCTTGTCTATTTGTAAAAAAATCAATGATCATATTAATCCATTTGAAACTAAATTTGTACAACTTGATTGCAACAATGTTAAAATTGTGGGGGAACTAAAGGATGCATGCATTAGGTTGGCTTATGATT
Source organism: Pseudotsuga menziesii (assembly GCA_001517045.1). NCBI lineage: Eukaryota > Viridiplantae > Streptophyta > Pinopsida > Pinales > Pinaceae > Pseudotsuga > Pseudotsuga menziesii. The sequence continues at coordinate 212,069 of LPNX010453591.1, forward strand.
CTAGAGTGCATCAAATAATAAACACTGTAGTTGCAAATATACCAAAATCCTATGGTCTATTTCTAAGTTGGGAGTGGTCACAAAACTAGAATGGATACTTTGCCATGGATTGGTCCCACCTTTTTTTTACCTCAGAATGGTAAACCCAATAGAATTAGGGTAAATAGGGAACATTATATGAAACATACAGTTACCGAATTGAATGATCCCAATGAACCAGTTTTATATGTTGATTCTTCCTTAGGAAACTATGGTATGGACATGTATTTCAAAAACTTTACTACTGAAATTTCTCCTTTTTCAAATTCAGAACAACAATTTGAACTTTTATCATGTATTAAGGTGGTTGCACTAGATTTTTCTGTAATTGATGCAAGTACTGCAAATAATGAATGCCGGTGTTTATACTTTGATGTATCATGATGTAAAGAGAGAGTTGATGCCAACTGCTTATTATTAGATACGAAAGGTAAGAAGATGTTTTTCATGTAGAATATAATATGAGTGTATGAATAACATTGCAGAATATTAAGCTCTGATTCCAGGACTCAAAAAGGCTATTGATCTTGATGTTAAATTGAAAATAGTGTTTGGGGACTCAGAAATCATAATAAAGTAGGTAATACATTCTATTCACTGTATTTCTACTCATTTAAAGAGTTATCAAGCATAAATATGGAATCTGATGTCAATTTTTTATCTTTCAATATCAGTTCAATTCATAAATCTTGGAATCAAGAGGCATATTTTTTAGCTAATGTAGCTTCTAGATTAATACTTGCTTAAGGTTTTTTCTCTAATTCATTTTCCGTTTAGTTACTTTTTAGGCCCTCTATCCCTAATAATATTACTAATTGGTGTGTATTTGATGATGACCAACATATTATCAACTTTCTACACAGATAAGAAACATTTCAGGATCCACCAATCGATGAGATTACCCACGACGAAGATTTCCAAAATTATTCAACAATCCATAACAATCAGTCAGTAGAAGATTCATTTAATTTGGTAAACTCTACTTCGAAATATGGTTTTATATTAGAAAGATATATGATATTCATGACAAATTTAAGGGGGTTGTAAATTGCAAGACACATAGTTACACTATGCACTATGAGATTATTAACTTAGGGACCTAAAGTAACCCTCAAACCATAAATATAGGCATTGAATGTAATGCATACAACATGTCTTCTTTTAATCAATGTATTAAAACAATACAAGGATATATTTGCTTAGACATATGATGACTTGAATAATTTCAATAATAATAACATGCAACACACAATTCCAATGAAACCTTAGGCAACACCTTTTTAATAGAAACTTAGAAAAATACATCCAAATTCAGATCCTGATATTAAAAAGGAATGAAATCATTTTTTAGCTACTAGGATTGTATTTTCTATCCATCATACTCAAAGGGTAGCCAACTTAGTCCCAATTAGAAATAAAAAACAAGGATATTTAACTTTGTGTTGATTTCTGTCATTTAAATAGAGCATATGGAAATCATAACCAACTGATTCCACACATGGAGTAAATTTTACAACATATCATTGGTTCTGAGATGTTGTCTTTATTGGATGGTTTCTTAGGTTACAACCAAGTTCTATTCTCTCATACATATCACCTTAATACCACTTTAAGAACTCCATGGGGAACCTATTCATATAGGAATATTCCTTTTGGATTGGTAAATGTCGGGGATAATTTGTAAAGGGAGATGTATATTGCTTTCTATGATTTGATAAATCATTCAGTCTCCATTTATTTAGATGATGTCATTTTTTATTCTGTAAAAAAATCATACCATCTATCTCATTTGAAAAATGTATTTGAACATTGCAGAAAAAACAATATATATCTCAATCCTAAAAAGCTTGTTTTCACTGTTACTCATGCTAAATTACTTGGTTTTATAGTCTAAAAAAATGGGATGATGATAGACCCATAACAATCTCATGCCATTGCTAATCTGTCTCATCCTACTTCTAAAAAAACCATGAATCCTTTTTAGGGAAAATAAATTGGTTAGGAGAGATTTGTGCCTATCTTTTCCAAGATTGTAAGGCTGCTACAAAAATTGATTAAAATGGATTTTGGGTTTAAATGGGATGAGTAGGAAAAGGAGGCTTTATTTAAAACCAAACAACCTATATCTGAAGCACTTTCTCTCATGAGTCCTAATTTTGCAAAATAATTTATTCCATATACTTTTGCATTTGATCCTTCTTATGTTGGTGTTCTCACCGAAAAAAAATGACAAAAATGATGAAATTATTTTCCATATCATTCATGAGTTATGATTTTAAAGGGGCATAATTGAACTATTCAACTACGAAGAAGCAATATTTTTCTATATTTAAGGAATTTAAACACTATAGGCCATAACTGCTGAAATCTAAAACTAATATAATTGTCTGTTATTCAATAGTTAGGAATATGTTGATCAAAAGGATACTAGTGATAAGAGATGCCATTGGATGATAACACTTAGAGACTATGAACTTGAGATCATGCCTACTTAACTTGTTAGAGGACAAGGTCTTTGAAAACTAGATGCCGATCTTGTTAATGCACCAAATGCAGACTTCTGTTTAGAAGATGATGAATTTCTAGTTGAAAATGATTTTTTTGTGTTCCAAATATTTTCGATTATTAGTATACTATTATAACAATTTTTTTTGAGGAAAAGGAGGGCACTAAGATTGTAACTAACTACCTTTCATATGATTAACGATGTACTTTTTAGAAATATTTTTTATCGTGTCTTGTTGCATTGTTTGGAATGGGGACATTCTGAAAGAGTCCTAACATAATTACACTTTGGGCTTGTTGGAGGCCATTTCGGAGGGGATACTACTACACATAAAGTAGCGAGGGTCAGATATTATTGGGTGACCTTGTTTAAAGATGCACATTCCTTAGCACAAAAATGTAAAATATGTCAAAAGGGTGCTTATAGAATAAAAAGGAAACATTTCCTTTCTAGCCTATTTTTGTTGATGCACCTTTTCAACAATGGGGCTTAGACATAGTTGGGACAATCAATCCTACTTATTCACTTGTGCACAAATACATCTTAATAGCCACATATTTCTTTATAATATGGGTTGAATTAGTTCCTTTTCATGTTGTCAATACAAGCCAGGTGATGTCATTCCTTGAAACTAATTATACCATTACTTGTTTTGGTATTTATGAATAACTGGTTTTTGACAACGCTTCCTACTTTTATTCTTTAGATTTGAATACTTATGCATTAGATAAAGGAATAAAAATTAATTATTTAGAAAACTCTTATCCTTGGGGAAATGGACTTGCCGATTCCACTAATAAAAACTTGATTAAAATCCTCAAAAGAACAATAGCAGACCACCATAAGAATTGGAACACTACTTTATTTAATGCACTATTGGATGATAGAGTGACTCATAAAGAAACCATAGGCAATTCCCCCTTCTTTCTTGTTTATGGGAAAGAAGAAATATCCCCTCCAAACATTTTTCTTCCTTCACTACAATGGTCCCAAATAGTTCAACAAATTGAGTGTCCTGCCATGGAAAGTAGAATTAACCACGTGCTCAAATTGAAGGAGGAAAGGGCCAATCTAAACAAAAAATTGATCATTGTCAAACAATGGTTTGATGACAGGTCCTCCTCTAATAGAAATTTTGAAGTAGGATACTTTCTCCTTAAGTGGGTCAAGGCTGACGAGGAGAAAGGGAAACACACAAAATTCCAGTGCTTATGGATGGGGTCATTTATTGTTATAGAAAAAATTGTACCCATCACTTTCCAATTGCAAACACCAGAAAGTCAATCTGAGACCTTTCAAGTAAATGTTCAAATCCTAAAAAGGTACTTTTCCTGATTTTCTCATAGGAGATCCGTGTTATATATGTTTTACTTGGTTTTGTAGTTTGTTTTATTTTGTTTTGCTTTGTTTCAATTTCTGCTGATTTTTTATTTATTTTTCTATTTTTTCTTGAATAAAGCTTTAGTTTTACAAGTTTTGGTTATCAGATCCATATTTTAATAGCTGTATGAATTTCCAGCATACTCATTTGGTGAAAATAGATCCTCTTTTATGAAACAATGGGATCTTTCTTTCAGGAAATATTTAAAGGTGTTTCTCTTGTGTTGAAAATCAAATTCTCCGATTAGTTGTTATCTGAAAATTTTATTTTTGAGCCGTGTTGTAAATTTGTTCAAGGGAAATACATCAAAATAATTTTATAGAATAGTTTACTTTTAAGGGAATCAATTTTGAGAAAGAAGGATTAATAAATGAGTAGTAATTTGTTGACTTTTTATGCCATCCTCATGCTTAAGGAGTTTTCAAACTTGCTTCCCCACCTACTAGGAAATCGTCATCAATATTAGGAAATAAACACATAGTTTTTAGCTCTTCCTTAGTCTTGCTAGTTGGGACTAGAGCACTCAGGTAAAAAGGGATTAAAATATGTCCTTGTTGAGGCTATGGATGCCTCAGTGGTAGTAGTGGCTCCATATGTGGCATTTTGGATCATAAATGTAAAAATCAAATACATTATAAAATAAATACAATTCCTTAAGGATCTACACGCCATCCCACACCTGTAAAAGGATTTTGATGTCTACTCCCCCACTAGTAGTTAAGTGGATGCTTAACTATGAATTTGGAATCAGTGGGTTCTGATTAGAGTTTTTGGAAGTTGGTTAAAAGGTATCCCTGTCAAGGCTATGGATGCCTGCTAGTAGCAGTGGTCATGCCTATGGTATTGGATTCATCTCTAATGCTATGAATCACTTGATTAACTTGTCTTTTTTTGGTTTAATTCCCAGTAAAGTTTACTATTTTTAATCTATACATATTTGAAATGATGAAATATATATGATTATGAGTTCATATGTTACAAAGTTTCTGAATGGTGATAGAAATGATTTGGATGTTTTTAAAGGCCGTGAAGTTCAATTAGCACTATGTAAGTTAGGGATGAAGTTTTTTAGGTTATTTGAGACTCAACATTTTTGAATATTATATCATGTATTCCTAGACACTTACAAATTTCATATTAGTATGCAAAGAAAATGTTTCACCCAATGAGTTATGAAAGCCTTGTTTCTTAAAATTTACAATTAAATCTTATTACATAATCTATTTATTAATGTCTCAATGTTTGGTTATTTCTAATTGCAGGAATAACAATCAACTCACCATTTTCAAAGACTTGGAATCTTTTACATTTTTGGATTATGTTCTTTTTTATGTTAATGTTTTTCAAGTTTTACATGTAGCGTTAAAGTTTGTTAGATTGGTTATTTTAACTAGGAATTTTTAAATAATTTTGAATTAGGTTATTTGTTGAAAGATTTTCATAAGCAACTCTTGATATTCATTAGCGTTTGGTTATTTACTTTACAATTTAATTTCTTATTGTTTTGAATTTCATGACTGCAAGCATAAAATTAAAAGCGATTTTGAGGAACATTCTCATTTATTTAAGTATTATTGATGATATTATGGAATTTTGAACATCCAATATGCTTAAATGTGTTATTTTTTGACATGGTCTATTTTGCTTCTCAAATGCAATCATTGGTTATATTGTCAAAATCAAGGTTCTTATTCATAATTTTATGTTGGTAAAACATTTATTTTGTTAAAATAAAGAATTTATTTCATCATGATACATATCTATTCCTATTTTCTCAACTTATTTAAGAGTACATTGACTATATGTAATTGTCATTATTTGAATTTACATCGAGACCTTGGTATGTGATCAATTTTTTTATTGTCATCTAATAATAACTCTCACAATGCCATTTGAGTTTTGGATAATTGTTTTCATTCATTATTTTGTATTTCATGATCATCTTGAGTTCAAACATATGTCCCACTAGAATTATCATCACTAAATTATATTTCAATTCATGAGCAACATGGGTTGTCAAAATGCATTTAAAAACATATGTGATTTCACCCATTACTTTATAGAGTTTTAAATTCCTAATTCTATCAAATAGATATTCCCTTTTACACTAAGTTTTCATAACTCTTTAATCTTGTCATAATATGACTTTTTCCATGGCATTTGATATCACATAACTTGGATCATTATTTTGATTTTATTTGGACTCATCATCACTAAATTACATTTCAATTCATGAGCATTATGGGTTTTCAAACATGCATTTAAAAACATATGTGATTTTACTCATTACTTTATAGAGTTTTAAATGCCTAATTCTATCAAATAGATATTCCCTTTACACTAAGTTTTCACAACTCTTTAATCTTGTCATATTATGACTTGGTCCATGGCTTTTGATATCACATAACTCAAGTCAGTATTTAATTTTATTTGGGTGTTCCAAGTATCATCGATTTTAAACTTAAAATTCTAGTATCTTCGAACTCCATGGTGACAAGACCAGAGGTAAAATATGGAATTTGGCATCATGCTCACTTGGCCTATAACTCACCCTCATCATGATGATATTAGGGTTTGACCATTTGATTTTCAATGTCAACTTCACCATATTCATCAAAGGTTCATTACATGATTTTGGTTTACAACTCATTAAAATTTTGCATCTATTAAGTTTTCCAAATATCGTTCCATCGAATAACGCTATCAAAACAAGTTATGACCCTCCAACTTGATGGTGATAAGGATTCATTGTTCAATAATGGATGAGGTTTTATTGGTGGTTTAGTATGTGGTTGATATGACGTTGAAATTGGGAAAGGGGTTCACTTACACATATGATATTATTTTATTTTCTTTATTTACCATGATATTTCATCACCTTGTATGAGTAGGCAATGTATAGAGCAAAGGATTCATAGTTTTCCCAAATCCTTTGAACATAACATTAAACTCATCTCTTCAATAATAGGAGTTTATGGAATGATTATTGTTTAGTTTCATTTCTTCAAGACAATTTGTTGTTTGGTAAACCATAGGTTTTGTTAGTTCATTCCAAAAAACCTTTATGTTTGTCATAGTGATCAAACCCTATGTATCATACTTGTTTAGTTTCGAGCTGCTAAGACAATCCATATTTTTCTTAGATCCTATTAATAGAATTGAGCATGAAGGAACAATTAGAGTCAATGCCTATGGTCATACCCTACATATTTTTCAGAGCATTGGATAGCTAACATTCGTGTAGAAATTTCATGGTCGTATAAATTGGTTTCCATGTATTTTGCTTGAAATTTTAACAGGGTTAAAGCTTGTGTGGGTGATTTGGAAATTTCTTTGGATGAGAGCTTTATATCAGTACTTACTGGGATGCTTTTGAATGGAAAAAAATGGTTCAAGCACTATGAATTAAAGGATATATCTTGGAAGACATTGCTTAAGCAACCTATAATACTCTAGTTGTTAAGACCCAAACATATGTAATACATAATTTGTAATTGCTTATTATTGTGGAATTAGGTTCCATGACAAGGGTCTTTAAGGACCAAGAGACATTATTATTACTTTTTGTAAATAATTAATTAATAAAAACAACTGACACACCAAAAACAAGAAAAGAGTATGGGAGGCCTTGATCCATACTATGTGGGGGAATGGGGACATTCACAACACTTTAGAACTTGTTGAACCGAGTTTGTTTATCCTAGTCTATAATTATACTTTGGTGACTTTTTAAGTTTATGGTCACCCAAACATTGTACAATGAGCCCAAATTTTGATTATTTTTGCCTTTGGAGTTGTCTTAACACCTTATTCTTGGCTTGATGTGTCCCACTTGAGAAATGTTCCCCTTTGGTGGTTTTGTAACTCCTTTTTGGAGGTTACACTTGGTTTTGTAACCCCCACTTTCACAAAGGCGCCCTCACTAGCTATTTTATCCAGTGCATGTTAAAAGTGTAACTCCTCCTTTTCCTATTCTAGGAAGGTATCTTGGCTTGTGTAACTCCTCCTCTTACTAATTCAAGTTCCTCTTCATGAATGAATTGTCCCCACATGGGTTTGAGTTTGGTTGGGTGGTTTGGAGCCTGTAAAGCCCCGTTTTGACCTTATTACCTAGACTATCATTACTGAATGTATTTGCTTATTAATGTGGAATCTTGTTAGTGGATGATTCTATGGACATATGGATTTATTATTTTGTGGGAATTATGTATATGTGTGTGATGTTAACATTATGAACTATGACCATGTTTTGATTACGTCTCTAGCATGAAAATATAATATATAATGGTACGTGGATACTGATTTAAGTTATGTTCAAGTGAATTATTATGATGCCAGATTCATGGTGTGAATGACTATACTGTTGTTGTTAGTATTAACAGATCATGTATGTACATGTCGACGATTGCATGACATTTTGTTATGAGACTAACCAAAAAGTTTAAAAGAGCTAAGGGATAGTTGATCCCTCCCAAGTTGAAGTACATCGACGATATGATTTCCAAAATATATGGTATGAGAATGAATTGTCATTGTTATGTATGATTACTGTTATTATCATGATGTGTGGGAAGGTGTGGGGTTTCAGGAAACTCAACTGCCCAAATTGGTTATTCGATGAAAAAAACTGACTACAATAGTCGCAACGCAGTCATTATGTCGATATAGATGTAATCCATTGTTCCATTAGGGGGTGGAGGCATTACCCATCGTTTATCCCCGAAACCCGGAGTCATGGGAGGGCTGTGTTATGACATGCTCCCCAAGGTGTGTGATGATAACTCATGGGTGCCTGCTAGGGAAGCTTGGTCTATGGAGTCGACACTTTCGATTACAAGTTCTAACTGGAGTTAGGTCATGTAGTTGACACTCCAGGGTAGTCCAACAGAGGAAGGATAGGATGTGGAAGTTAGTTGTGAATTAGATAAAGACGAAGTAGGTAGATATGAATGTCGTGGAAGTTTTAGAGGGAAAATTGATTAATTGTGTGTCGAAACCCTTGGTTGGATTCTTGTGTTGTGTGTTAGTATAGTATTTTGGTGTCATAGATTATTATCATGAGTTAGTGTGTATACATTGCAGATTCATGTTTAAGTATGCATCAAAAAATGATAAACTACGTGATTATGAGTGATGTGTGGTTTAGTACTATTAGTCTACCTACACAGTGTATGAAAGCATTAGATACGCTTACATAGATCATCTACATGTGTTGTATGAATTATCTAATACATTATCAAATATGTCTTGAACACATACAATTGTGAATGGTTACATTATAAATAATATTTCCTATCGTAGGTATGAAATGATACTGTTACATCAAGATTATAAATAAGCGGTTGATTAATCGTGATTAGGATTAATTATTAAATATGGTCGATAAAGGTGAAATAATGTTAATAATATTGTTGTTAACTTAATTGCTGATTGAAGTGCTTCGTTACTGAAGGCCAAATAAGTATTAATGATCTTAATTAGTTCAATATCTAGGTTTATCAATAATAATGATGAAATAATATTAATTACATTATTATTAATTTGATATATTAATATTAAATAACTATTAAGAATGTTAATCGGGTTAATAAGGTAATAATTAACTTGATAAACATTTATTAAACAAGTATTCTTAAGATTGATTAATGATTGCAGTCGTCATTAAACGAATATTAATTAAGTTAATTATAGTTTTGTGTTATGATGTGATGTTAATTGGGACATGAATAATGATAAAGGTCAATAATGATTAATGATGATTAATGATGTTCATTGATTAATAATGATGACGAGAAATATTGATAGATTATTAATAACTCGATTAGTAAATATTAAATAAAAGTTTTAAAGCATGATTAGGATCCAATTCTTGAATGTGATAATAGTTCCATCACTGATAATTAGGATTAAAAAAATGGAACAAATTATTATTGATTATGGTTAATTATAATTAATTGAAATATGGTAAAATAAAAAGATAATAATAATACGTATTAACTACAATTAATTATAACTAAGGTTTAATTACTAAATGGAATACCATACGAGGAAATAATTATTATAGCTTTAAAAGAATTGTATTTTGATAAACGGATTGACTAAGTTTTAAGTTTTGATTATGCCTTTTACATTTTTTAAATGTTGATGCTGAAAGGAATGCTGGTTGAGTTGAAAGTGATAATGAATAGTTATAGGTAAAATTATTAAATAAAGATTATTTATTGGTGTCTTAAATGAGTATGGCTTTATATGGAAATTGGATTGGATGGAGAAGTAAATGAATCATGACTTAGTGGATTAGTGGTTGAGAAGTTGGTTGTGAATTTAATGAGGGGATAAGATAGTAAGAGTCAATGAAGGGGGGAAGAGGTGGATAAAAGGGAGTGAGATGTATTTGGAAGGGGGTAGGAATAAAATAAAGGAGAGGAGGCTCATTTTCGAGGAGCAAGGAAATGATTTTGGAGAAAACAATAGAGGAGGCCTGTTGTTCTCGGTATTTTGAGAAAGGAATTGAAAGCACTAGTTGGGTTGGTTGTACTCAGGATTTTGGATCGGGGATCCAAGAACATAGTTCTTGGATATAGGGAGTCAACGAGGTTGTTCCTATTTGGAAGGGTGGAAAACCTATTTGGTCGCTTGAGTTTAGTCATGGGAAATTGTGGGAAATTGCAAGAAAAAAGCTCAACAAAGTTGTAGGGGAAAAGTTGGGCAAGGAATATAACAAAGAACTGGACAAGGCTACAAAGGAAACTATTAAAATTCAGGTATTTTACTCAATATCTACAAGTTATCTTTATACATGTATGAAATTGCACAAGTACTTAGTAGTTTCTTATATATAATGTTTTACGAGTTTTCCTAGATATATCATGTCTAAGAAATAAATATGTACTAGTTATTCTTTTAAAAGTGGGAATACAAAAAACCCTTCTAATTACCAGACAATTATGATTAGCCCTCTCTTTGACAAGTTGTACGGTATTATTTTGGAAAAGAAGATCAGCATTTGGCTTGAAAGTGAAGGTAAGTGGGCTAAAGGCCAAGTGGGTTTTAGAAGGAATCACTCTACAATGGAACATCTCATTACGCTTAGGATAATTGTGGAGGAGTGTCGTAATGATAAATCCAATCACTTTTTTTTCTTCGTGGACTTTAGAAAGGATTTCGATACGGTACTTAGAAATAACCTATGGAATAGATTAGAAGAGCTAAAGGTTCCTTTCGAATTGAGAGCCACCACAATAAGGTTATATGAGAAGCTCATTTCTAAGTTTAAGACCAATGAGGGGCGGTCGAAAAATATTAAGTGTAATATCAGAGTTAAACAAGGTTTCCCCTTAACCCTCACCCTTTTTGGTAGTTACATAGATAAGGAAAAAGGTTGTTTAGAGGAATCATGTTGTGCAGGTACAATCTTAGCTGGAATAGTCATCATCCTTCTTCTCTATGCCGATGATATTGTTCTTCTGGAAAGGTGTCCATTTGATCTTGATAAGAAACTAAGACTTCTTAAGGATTTTGGCTCTACCATGGGTATGACTCTTAACACTGAAAAAACAAAAATTAAGATTATCAAATCCAATAAGGACAATTATGCTAATTTTGTTTATGACAATAACAACTAAGAGGAAGTGTCTTCTTACAAATACCTAGTAATTGATATTCATCACAAGCTCAACTGGAACTATAGCATTAAGAAAAGAATTAATGGAGGTTGGAAAGATTATTTTGGTCTTGAAAATAATTGTAAAGAAGCAAACCTTGTGGTGTGGGATAAAAAGAAGTTCCTCTTTGAAACTTTAGTCATTCCTGTTATCTTGTATGGGTGTGAGGTTTGGGGATGCAACATCTCTAGAGAATCTTGGAGAAAGATTGAGCAAATCCAAAATCATTTTATAACGTATAACATCAAAATTAAAAGCAATACACCCTACCCTATTATCCTTATAGAAGTGGGTCTTTCCCCTATCAAGAGCCTAGCTATGACTAGGATCCTGTTATACAAGCACAAAATCAATAACATGGGAGACCATAGTGTTGTAAATGAAAGTTTCCTATGGCTAGGGTTTAAGAGGCCATAAACATAATAGGTTTGAAAGAGAGATGCAAATGGTTCTGCAAGTATAAATAAGAAAGTTTCAGAGATTAGATTGTTTCATACCTTGACAAACGAAGTTTGATCCAAGCAGCTCTTCAATCCTCTTCTTGCTCCTCTCACTCCTCTTTCTCCAAGTGACCTGTAAAATGAATTATACCTTCCTCAAAACAATATGACCACATATAAATTAATGATAATCAAATCAAGATGAAATACTAATCTGATTAAAATCATCATATGTTCATAAACAAAGATTCAATCACACCTTGAACAATTATTTGGGAAGGAGAAGGAAATCACATCTTTATTAATCTTGAAAAAAAGTACAAATATACCTTCTCTTCAAGTTGGGTACTTCACGAAACCTTGATCTGGTTTTACTACTTCTTGTTAACACCCAAAAAAGGTTCAATACCTCATATACCCCATCACATGGCTCATTTGTCCATTTTCATACCATATTTCCATCCAAAACCCATAAAACCATGTAAAAAAGCCTCCAAAAGGCTTAAAATGCCTCTAAAAGGCCATAAAACCCTCTTTTCAGCTAAAAATATCCAAAATTCCTCCAAAAAAGAAAAAATATCCAAAAAGGAAGAAAAAATATTAAATAATGAGGAAATGAGGAAAAAACCCTAAACAGCTGAAACCCTAACCCTAAACCACATGGTTTCCAACTATAAATAAGGGGTGGAGATCCCTTATTTCATATCCACAATCACAAGTATCCTGCCTCTGCCAAAATTGCTCTTGAAATCCCAGCTCACCATTGAGCTGCTTTCACCGTGAGAGCCCCTTTTGGCCCATTTCCACCATTGGAGAAAGAGAAGAAGCAGCTTGAAGCTCGGAGCCACCGACTCGGATCACCACAAAGGGCTTCACCAACCTTCACATTGGAGGTCAGATTAATACAAAATTACTATTTACTTTTTATTGTTTTGCTTCATGAACGTGTTTAAAATTTAGTTTTTTATTTCAGTTATAGCTTTTAATTCATATATCATTGAACTGCTACTAAGGAATCTATTGTCCTTAGTAGGTACTCATTCATACAAGCTAGGGGTGAAACCCTAGCAACAGTTTTAGTGACTCCACTGGCTTTTTTATTTATTTTATTTTTCGTTTTGTCCTTTCGGCTGTCGTTTTCGGCCGTCGTAAACCGTCGTTTTTTCCTTCACAGTCGCGTTCCGACCGCGTCTTTCCAGTCCTTAGCTACGACCCGACCGCGCCTTTCCAGCTCTTAGCTGCGACTCGACCGCGTATTTTTCCCTGTTAGCTGCGCTCCGACCGTGCCTGTTAGCTTCAAAACCCCGGTCCGCCCTCGTCTGCCGAACCGAAACCCGTAACCCGACCGCACCTGTTTTCTTCAAACCTGCGGTCCGCCCGCATCTTCCGTCCAGAAACCCACGACCCGACCGCACCTGTTTTCTTCAAACCCGCGGTCCGCCCACGTCTGCCGTCCGGAAACCCGCGACCCGACCGCACCTGTTTTCTTCAAACCCGCGGTCCGCCCGCGTCTGTAGTCCAGAAACCCGTGGTCCACCCGCGTCTGCCGTCCAAAAACCCGCGACTTGACCGCGACTGTTTCCTTAAAACCCGCGGTCCGACCGCGCGACTTCGCCCCAGACCCGCGATCTAGATTTTTGCACTTGTTTCTGCTTTTTGAACCCAGCCCCTTTGCTGCCGTATTTTCTGCACTTGCACAGCCACCTGTTCTACCTGCAGCCCTACAGCCATCTATGTCCCCCTTTATCGAATTATTTTTTTTTTTTAATTTTAGCATTGTTTATTCAGATAATCTTGCATGGTAAAAATTTTTAATTCAGTATTATTGATATTTACGAAGTCGCCCTGGCACTTCTTTTCTGGGTTCATAACCTCACAAGCACACAATCTGTCACCTAATTCAAGTGAGACTTAAAAACTACTTAACTCACCCAACATTCTACCCCCACTTGGGGAACATAAAAGAATTTTTGTAGTTAGGTAGGATCGGGGGGATAGGCTTCCAATAACACCCCTCGGTTATTTACACTTGAGACATAGTTGTTGTCCATTAGGGAACCAAAATCCCTTAGTATTTTTTGACACGGTCACAACCAGTTTATCAGAGGGCCTCTCCCTTAGGAGGGTTGAAGTCGTGAGATTGGTTCCGGAGTTCTGAGTGGAATACCGAACTCCATTCAGTAACTGAAGGGCTACCTTTCGCAGTTCTCGGGATATCCCTGTATAGGGGTATTGCGGTTAAAGGACCAAGCGGCAGATTTACCTTTCTGGACGTGTCATGAACGGGGTATCTTAGTTTCCATTCTTCTAGGATTTGACTACCCGGTGTCCCTCCCGGTAAGGGGATACCTTAGCCACTTGGCTTCCCTATTCATATTGTCTGACTTGGATTTCACCACCTTGCAGAGAATATGTCTAGTTAAGTCATAATACTTTTAGTTAGGTGTTTGCATGCTCCCTTACCTCCTTTTGGTCTAGTGAGTCCACCGTTTTTTATTTATAGGCAACCTGCTTTTTTGGTATTCTGACCATTTCTGTTGATACTCCGCCTATTGTAGCACGCAGTTACAGTGGGTGTTTTGAGTTGTTGTTGGCCTGCGCGCCCCGTTTCTGAGCTCTCCTTCTGCACACTCGGTTGCATTAGAGTTTTTGAGTTGTTTTGTACCTACCTCAACCCACACAGATTTGACACCATTTGTCACCATTGAGTCCCCGAGACATTCTCGACGCCTCAAAGGCGAGCCCCCACAGCACGGTTCACTTGACACCACCCGTCATCGACACAGATCTCGAGCCTTGTCACTTGACTCCACTTGTAAGCGACATCGAACTCTGTCACCAGATACTGACGCCCCTTATTTTACCTCTGATTCTGAGCCAGAGTCTGAGAATCCCCTTTACATTGCCCCTACTAGCCCCATGGCTGGCGTGAATCCCACTCCCATCTTGGTAGGGACCGTTGGTGGCACATCCACCACAACACCCAGTACCACACCTACTTTGGTTATGCCCTCCACGGGGGCCCCCTCTACTGTTCCCCTCACAGTACCGATTCCCGCAGTGGGAATACCTATCCCCACTCCATTAGTGACTCATACCACCCATGGTGGTGCAGGTCTGTCCTATACCACCTTAGTTCCCCCACTTGGGGGCAACCTCCCTCATATTACCCCTCCACTTGGGGGCATCAGCCCCAACTTGGTCCAACCCACTACGGTGGCACATCCTTCGTCCAGTTTGCCATTCATGGCTAGCCTCAACCTGCCTGATCTAGCCAGATTAACCAACGACCCCATCCGACACAACCCTGCGTGGCCTCACATGCCCACCAAGCTCCCCTCTGACATCCCTAAGTTCAAGGGTGAGGCAGGTGAGGACCCACAGAACCATATCATGTCTTTCCATCTATGGTGTTCCTCCAACTCCATAGTAGACGAATCTATTCGCCTCCGTTTATTACAACGCACTTTCACTGGCTCTGCTGCCAAGTGGTATATCGAACAGCCCCACGGAACCCATGCCACCTTTACTTCCCTGGCCTCGACCTACCTCCAGTTCTTCCAGTTACCTGTCCGCTATGACGCAGGCATTGAAATCCTACTATCATGCAGACAGAACACAGCTACCCACATCACAAACCACATTCATGAATGGCGTCGACGCTGTAGCCTATGCAAAATCAAGTTAGATGACCGGATATTCCTAGATTGGTTCCTTAAATCCCTCCTTCCTATCATTACTAAGGATGTTGCATCCAAAAGACCCTAGTCTGAGGAAGAGGCTATCCTTAAAGCCCAACAGTTCGATCTCATTTACGCCCAGTCGGGTTACCTTTATACCATCATACCTGACGCCCCTCGCGACAGTTCCTCCCAGCACGATGCGCCGAGGGCATCCCATGCTGCCGATGGCATCATTGGTCGCGTCTCTTCGCAGCCTCAGCCATTTTCCATAGCCCATCCTACCCCTGGCCATGACCCTTCGCGGGCCACCTCCCAGTCTGGAGCAACCAACCAATATGCTCCCATGACACATCACCACCATACCCATGGACCCTCATGTCCACCTCAGTGTTTCGGTAATATGACTCCCGCTTACGCCCCCCCGATCGCACCTCAGCCTTACTATCATCAGCAGGCTGCACCAGCTCCTGCGCCGTCACAAGCCCAACCTCATTATTACCCGCCGCAGGCAGCCCATGCAGCAAACCCACAACCCACTCCACAGCACTATCCGCAGCCCCCTCAGGTTGCTGCCCCTGCGTAGCCTCCACCTACATATCATCCACCGCAGCCTGCTCCAGCACCTGCGCAAACTCAGAATCCACCTACTGTCCAAGGGCAAGTTTACGCTCAACAAAACCCGCAGCAAAACCAGAACAACCAACGCAACCAGGGCCAACAAAACCGTGGCAGAGGCCGAAATCGTGGGAACAACCAACCGACCGAGCAAGCTGGTCAACACCCTAATCCCCCCGCTAGTAATAATGCGGCCCCTGCTAACCAAAACCCTGATCTCCCACCCAAGCAGGCTAAAAACCCCAATTTGCGAACAAACTACCCTTGTTCTGTTTGCAGGGTCTATGGCCATTACACACATTTTTGTCCACATATGGAGCGGGTCCGGCAACTTTGGACTGCTGATGTGCAACGCTAAGGGCAGGCGGCTCCTCAAGCACCACCCAACCCGCCACCACCTCAGCAGCCACCTTTGGTCTTGCAAAACCCCTTACCAACCCAAGGCATAGTGAGTACTGAACCGTTGCCTCCCCCTCAAGCTAATGCACCACCCCAACAAATCACTTATGCTGCTCCTGATCAACCCATTTTTGACTCAGGGACCCACCATTTGTTGATGATGTCCTCCGATAAGGTCAACCTCCAAACTCGGTGGAACCAATATGGCTCCACTCCTGAAGCTCCCCCCGCCGATAAACCCACTAACGCTCATCCCACTGATCAGGCATTACGTATACCTCCACCTCCACTAGATGGTGCCCCCAAAGCACCTCATTTCCCACTTCGCCGTATCAACAACAAACCCAATATGCGAGCTGCGCCCAACTACAACATTGTTGATGACTTAGCCCAATCCCCCGCAGCCATGTCTGCGTTAGAAGTCTTAAAAAACTGCCCTTCGCAGCGCAAGACTTTACTCTCAGCCATTGGGGCTATCGATCCAAATGATTCGCAGTTAATGACATTTGATTTAGACCAATCCGAACCCCGCCTGCCTTCCACTTTGGTGTTCCAAGTTTCTGTTTCCATTCGAAATTTTGTCATCCATCGATGCATTATTGATGAAGGTGCCTCTACATGTGTCATTCCCATCTCCATCTGGCAGCAAATGGGATCCCCCCCTCTCCAGTAGTCCTCTACTGCGTTGTGAGCCTACAACGGCCGTTCCGCTCAACCACATGGCCTATTAACTAACGTCCCCGTCCAGTTGGCCAGAAAACTCGTTCGCATAAACATCGAGGTTATCAATGCACAGCTTGATTACAACCTTTTACTTGGTCGCAGCTACATGTATGCCATGCGGGCAGTTGCTTCTACTATTTTTTGTACCATGATGTTCCCCCATGAGGGACGCATGGTCAAGGTTGACCAACTCACTTACCATGATCCCAATGCCCCCGCGGCACCCGAAAATGTTCTCCCCATGGTTGAACAACCTATTTCTAGTGCCACCACCTCATTCGTCTCTTCTATGGGACCCGGAGTTTACTCCGACACACCAATGACATCGACCTTCCCATCTATTCCACCCCCGTCACCAGCCACGGTTGAACCATCTGTTTCGGATGTCACCACCTCATTTGTTTCCTCAGATGCACCAATGTCCTCAACCTTCGAACCTATTCCATCCCTGTCACTTACTGCTGAAGTGTCCAACCTATGTACCCTGTCCCATAGCACGCGAACTCCGAATAAACAACCGCCATTGTTGCCTCAACCCCCTTTAGTACCTAGTCACATTGGTGCTACACCCATCCATACCATTCCTTTCCTCTTCCCTCCCTCAGGAATAGTTAGCGCCCCGGTTATGGCCACCCTCAGCCTTTCTGGGTTAACCCTAGGATTACCCGTTTGGTATCTTTTGCCTCCCGTTCGTCCATCGACACCAGATATCATCCTGCAACCGGTGCAACCCATTGTCACTACTAGTCAACCACCTCCCGGTATCACTACCCCGTCAGCCTCCGTGAAACCCCCCCCTTTTCTTCCCAAACCCACTGGGGGCAGAGGCCCCCAACCTTACACCGCTGTCCCACCTCCTAAGATAGTAAAAAATCCCCCTGTGTTTCGGGCTCCTCCCAAATGCGCGCTGTACGATGAGTTGGGCCATGAAACTCACCTATGTCCTCAGTTACCGGCGTTACAGGAATACATGAAACTGATTGACGATGACCCCACTATCCCAGTTGTCCATCTAGATTCAACCCCTATGC
>LPNX010453598.1:0-20851 GCA_001517045.1 Pseudotsuga menziesii
AATTTTGGAAGTAGGATTGCATGACTTTTCTATGTCCTGCTGCAATCTAGAACTATGCTAAGGGAGAGTATTCATTAGAGAACAATGACTGGCGAAATGAATTTCATTAGTTATTACCTTACTTTAAAGAATTTCAACCGGGAATACTTTTTAGCTCAGGTTTTCCACATACCTGGTGTTATGGAAATACAAGGATAAGCATAAATGTATTAAAATAAGTTTCCAATTGATGTTGAAGTTCTGAGCCCTTGCACGACTTACAAACCCTAGGAATGACAGTCAGAATCTCCTGGAACAGAATTTTCTTGAAAATCAGGGTAAGAGCATCTGGTATAAGCTCTTCCCATGGACGATTGCCTCCTTTGATAATGTCCTGCATCCTCCAATACTCCCCGCTAAGATTATCACAGAACAAAAGTGCCACCGCCTCACCGCCTCCAAGTCAGCTGAGCCTACCCGTTATCCCTTAAATCCACCTGATCTCCTGCAAATCCTTCTACATTTACGCCTTAGGTGCCACAACTATACTTTCCACCACGCACTGGAACATTATTTTGCACATCTTGGTTTAGTTAAATCTCAATATTTTCCCGTTCACCGTTCATTCTCTGCCTGTGATGAACAAAAATCAATAGTCTAAAGCCAGAAACCCTCGTCTACTGCTCCAGAACCAGACCGTTCATTTCACATATGCGCCACTTTTTTACTTCAAGTTTCAGCAATCCAAAGACTAGTTAAAATCTTCCAAACCCCTACTTGCTGCGAGTACCTACTGAAACCTTCAAAAACAAGCAAGAAACAACTCGTTTTTGCAATACTCAAGATGATTTCAAACGCAGAAAATGCATCCACCCCTCCAATTCATAGGCCCTTCCCTCATACACCAGAATCCACTAAATTCTCAAAAATAAACCCCAAAGCAAACCATTCCTAAGAGATTAGCGCCAAACTTTAACAAGAAAAGAAAGAAAAGAAAGCATGAGTTCTTGAATTCGTCGCTTACTAACCAGCCGTCGCTTAAGCGACGGTTATGAGAATAGCCATCGCTTAAGCAACGGTTGTGGCCACATTTACAAAAAAAAAATTATCTTTGTGATTTTTGGTACAGTTAAAAAAAAAAATCCACGCGCCGTCGGAAGTAACCGTCGGATTTTAGATCGAAATGTAGTAGTGGCTGTACTAGATCACTTTCTGCAGTTTACCCCTCAAACACCTTCCACAAATTCCCTTCCCAATGAAATCCTTTGAAGTACATTCACTTGAATGATTCTCCTATTGGAAATGAGCAGCCTCAGCTCTCTTCAATGGGATTTTTTATTAAGATTGCCTAGGTCTTTTTTGGGTTAGTTGTCATTAATTGAGCCACCTGCTCTGATCCCACTTTCTTGGGATATCATGACCCCAAATGTTGGGAGGTTGCCACCTGCAACATTGGAAGTGTTTGAGGATGCTGCCACTTGTCTATTTTCTCTCCACCCAGTCTCCTCCACCAACTTGACCAGTAACACTCTTTTTAATAGCTCTCCCAAGATGTTGTCTCCACTTTTATTTATTTATAATTAAAATATTCAGAATTACATTCAATATCCTTGACTCTGTTGAGTAATCATTTACAACTTAGCATAAAATTTAACATAATGTCTTGGAATAAAATCAAATAAGATAATATTATTTTTCAAAATTGGGGCATGTGACATACACACCCCCTTAGAATATAACATCATCCTCGATGTTATTTATTCTTCATCATCAGAATTCCCATGGAATAGAATTGGATATGCATCTCGCATATTACTTTCCAATTCCCAGGTGGCTTCCTCTAGACTAAGGTGCTTCCATTGCACCTTCACCTGTCCAATGGTGCGGTTCCGAAGTGTGATCTCCCTCCACCCAAGGATACAATCCGGTTCCACCAGAAAATCTCCTTCTAGTTCCACATGTACATCATTCCAGTTAACAACATGAGTAGCATCATGAACACATTTCTTTAATACGAAAATGTGAAAAATATTTTGTACTCTTAAATTAGGTGGTAATTCTAATTGATAAGCTACTTGTCCAATCCTAGACAGAATTTCAAATGGGCCACAGTAACGAGGTGCCAATTTTGCACGACTCCCCAATCTCAGAGAGCCCTTTTTGGGCCTTACCTTGATGAACACATATTCACCTACCTGAAACTCCTTTGGAGTTCTTTTTAAGTCTGCTTGACTTTTCTGCCGATCTTGTGCCACTTTCAGATTTCCCTACACTTGTTTTACAATTTCCTCCATTTCTTTTAACAGTTTTGGACCTAATACCAATCTATCTACTGGATTACTCCAAGAGATATGAGTATTACATTTCCGTCCATATAAAATTTCAAAAGGAATAAATCTAGTTGATGTTTGATAATTATTATTATAAGCAAATTCTACCAGAAGTAAATAGTCCTCCCATTTACCAGGCTGGTATTTCACATACATTCTTAATAGATCTTCTAATACTTGGTTTACCCTTTCAGTTTG
Organism: Pseudotsuga menziesii; assembly: GCA_001517045.1. Lineage (NCBI taxonomy): Eukaryota > Viridiplantae > Streptophyta > Pinopsida > Pinales > Pinaceae > Pseudotsuga > Pseudotsuga menziesii. Next base: position 2,508 of record LPNX010453598.1, read on the forward strand.
TCCATCTGTTTGAGGATGAAAAGACGTACTAAAATTTAATGTTGTGTTTAACCCTTTAAACAAAGACTTCCAAAAGTTTCCTGTAAACTTAGGATCTCTATTTGAGATTATGACTTTTGGTACTCCATGTAATCGAAAAATCTATTTTAGAAAAATATCAGCTACATTTGCAGCTTTATAAGTAGTTTTAACAAGTATAAAGTGAGCTGCTTTGCTTAACTTATCAACTACCACCATGATAGAATCATTCTGATTTTGATTTCTAGGCAGCCCAGTAATAAAATCTAGACTAATTATCTCCCATTTCCATCTAGGGATGGGTAATGGCTAAAGCAAACCACCTGGGTGTTGATGTTCAGTTTTTACCTGTTGACATTCCAAACATCTAGCAATATATTCTGCTACTTCAGTTTTCATATTTGGCCAGAAATACTCTTTTATTAACATGGTTATAGTCTTTTGATAACCTAGATGACCTGAATATGGTGTTTTGTGAATTTCATCCAGAATTAACAGCTTAACTTTGGGTACGTTAGGTACATACATCCTATCTTTATACAGTAAATATTCTTTTTCCTTTAAACTGTAACCTTTAATTAAGTTTTCTATTGGATTTTCTTTAGCTTTAGCTTGCAAATTTTGGTAAATTTCATCTTGTTCTATTCCTTCTTTAAGTTGTTCATCCAAGTCTGAAACATAGGTGCTGATAGCTGCTGCAAAATTCAGCCTTGCATTCCTACTTAATGCATCAACAACTTTATTTTCTTTACCTTTTATATGCTGAATTTCAAAATCATACTCGCTTAAGAAGGCTAACCACCTCACTTGTCTGGCATTTAAATTTGGCTGATCTAAAAGATACTTCAATCCTTTAATGTCAGTCATTAAAACAAATTTTCTGCGAATCAGGTGATGTCGCCACATCTTTAAAGTGTGTATTACAGCTGCTAATTCCAGATCATATGTTGCATAATTATTTTCATGAACTTTTAACTTTCTAGACTCATAGGCAATAACATGCCCTTCTTGAGTCAGAACACCACCTAAGCCATCATTATAGGTGTTAGCGCACACTACAAATTCTTTATTAGGATCTGCTATTCTTAAAATAGGTGTGCTGGTTAATAAAGTTTTTAACTTTTTAAAGCTTTCTTCACATTTTTTATTTCATTCAAACTTCTTTCCTTTCTTCTGCAAGGAAGTTATTGGATTTGCTATCCTCGAAAAAACCTTCAATGAACCTCCGCTAGTAACCGGTAATTCCCATGAAAGATCGAACATCTGTCACATCCTCAGGAACCGACCAATCTTCAATTGCCCTTATCTTTTCAGGATCTATGGAAATTCCTTCCTTGGTCACTACGTGACCTAAATACTGAATCTTATCCTTAAAGAAATCACATTTATTAAACTTTGCGAAAAGTTGATGTTCTCATAACTCTTGCAAAACAATTTTGAGATGTTCTTTATGTTCTTCTTCAGTTTTTAAATAGATTAGAATGTCGTCGATAAACACGACCACAAACTTATCTAAATACTTATGCATCACGTTGCTCATTAAACACATGAAAACAGTTGGGGCATTAGTAAGCCCGAATGGCATTACGACAAATTCGTAATGACCATATCTAGTTCTGAAAGCTATCTTAAAGATGTCTTCATCTTTCATCCTTACTTGATGATATCCAGACCTTAAATCTATTTTTGAAAACACCATGGCTCCATGTAGTTGATCAAACAGATCATCTATGCGGGGTAACGAATATCAATTTTTAATGGTCATCTTGTTTAACTAACGGTAATCTATGCAAAGTTGCATAGTTCCGTCCTTCTTCTTAACGAAGATGACAGGTGCCCCCCAGGGAGACACACTTGGTCAAATATACTTTTTATCAATTAATTATTTTAATTTAGATTTTAATTCATTAAGTTCGAGTATGTTCATTCGACAAGGGGCCTTTGAGCTAGGTATTGCACCCGGTACCAGCTCAATGGTGAAATCCAATTCTCTTTTCGAAGGTAATCCTAGAATTTCTTCTGGGAATACATCAACATATTCTTTTAATACTTGTATGTTTTCCACTTTTAACTTATCTGTTTTAATTATACTTTCCTCATTAGTAATTGTTACTGCATAAGCTTTAAATCCCTTTCTAATAGCTCTCATAAGTTGTAGGGCAGAAATCTGCCTTATGGTGGTTTTTCTAGGTATTCCTCTAACACTTATTGGTTTTTCATCATTGTTTAAGTATGTGAAAGTTTTATCATAACAGTTTAGAATTACTCTATGTTGTTCTAACCAATCCATACCAATCAGCAAATCATAAAAAGTAAGAGGCAAAACATTAAGTTTAACAACAGTTTCAAATTCATCCATAACTATTGCACATTCTTTGACAAAACAAGTTACTTTTCTTTTAGCACCAGTGGCTAACTGAACTAACCATGAATTCTCAAAATTTTCAATAGATAATTTACATTTTTCTACTATTTGAGGTGCAATATAACTGAGACTAGCTCCTAGATCAATAAAAATAGTTACAGGGGTCTGATTTATCATACCTTCTACTTCCGCCATGGAAGTTTGATATTCAGCTTGTCAGTTCTCCAAGGTTGCGTTAATTCTAGGCATGCTCCATGCTAGTTCCCCAATGATCATCTCCTCCTGTATGGTATGAATATTGCTAACAGTATTCTTCTGGTTTGGACAGACTGAAGCATAGTGTGGGCCATTACACTCCCAGCATTTGATAGGCTCTTTGCCCTCAAAGTTCTTGGTAAAATTTCCCTGATTATTTGCAAATTCCTTACCTTTAGGATTGTTCTGGTTGTTGGGTGTATTGTTCCTATTTCCTTGGAAGTTCTTGTTATTAGGATAGTTTTTGGTCTTATTATTCATAGAATTTCTATTAGGCACAAAATGATGCTTCTTTTGTTCAAACTGATTATTATTTTTCTTAGCCTTCCAGTTGGCCAAGCTTTCTTTCTTCCGATTCTACTCAAAACGGAAGTTAGTTTTACTCATAGCTTCCTCCAAGGTCTTTGGGTTATCATATTCAATTCTATCTTTAATATGATAAGGTAGACAACTAAGGAATCACTGTACCTTTGGTTTCTCATCTACAAGGTATGGTACGTACCTAATTAGACTTAAGAACTTGCTAGTCAGATCCTTCATTGTCATTGATCCTAACTTCAACTCATAAAACTCTTTGGCTCTCTCCTCATAATATTGCTCAGACATGAATTTATTTTTGAAAAACCTTTTAAAGGTACTCCAGTTTACATTTTTCTCTTTTATTCCCTTAACTCTTTTCAAGTCCTACCACCAAATGTCAGGCTTTCCTGAGAGGTTATATATAGCCATTCTAGCCTTTAACTGGTTAGAATAGTTATATATTTGGAAGTATTTCTTCATCCCAGATAACCAGGATTCAAATTCCTCCCCCTTCTCAGTCTCTTCATTAAAGGTTGGTGGTTTTATCTTTTCGAATTCTCCAGAAATCTCCTCATAAGGTTTGTATTTCCTCTTTTTAGTATACTGATTATCATCACTATTGTCACTGGTAGTATGATAGTTTCATTGTTCACCAAACACTTCAGAAGACAAACTACTTTCAATTTTAGTATGTTTCATCTTTTTAGATTTACGTTGATGACTGGTATCTTCTGATTCAGTTCTTCTACCCTACCCTTAGTTTGAAAATTCTCAGTTAGGATCTGATTAAGCTCTTCTTTAGCTCTCAGAATCCTTTCATTTTCTCGATTACAGACTTCCTTTCAGATTTTAGGTCCTTTACAATTTGTAACAATTCTGAGGAATTGGTAGTTAAATCATCTGGTATAGGATCTCTTGGTAGTTTTCCTGTTTCAGTAACTGGAGACTCCTCCTCTGCATACTCTTCCAGCCTTTCCATACCTGCTTGTTAAACTTCAGAAAACAATTCTCTGTTGAATAACATTTAAAATAAAATATGTCAGCATAATAATTTAATTTACTGTTTCATGAAAGCTAGTTGGGCTTCATCAAGGCCTAGAGTTTGAACCTTGTACTCTGATACCACATGTCAAAACCCCAAATTTTCACAAAAATTTAAAATTTTGAAATAACATGAAATGTTGAGACTGCAATTTATTTACAGTTAACGGTTAGCGAAAAGTGAAACAATTAATAGATTAATTTGCATAAACTTAAATATGTTAACTCAGCAGTTTTCTTATTAACACGATCTTAAGTTTATCTTGTGCATAAATTCTATATTTGGTTTACTGATGAGTTCTATTTATGACAGTAGGTGGAATCTGTCTTTGAATTTCGGGGATTACTTAGCATTTATGCTAACGCAAATGGATTATTTGTTCTTACAGGTTTATAGGTATAAATGACCGAGTATCTTCTTTAAATTCATAAAGCATCCTACAATATTTCTATTTACAATGAATAAGCTTAGATTATAAGTTGTTGTAATCCAACCTACTTTCGTAAGGTAACAGAGTTTGTTTTCTTCTGTTGCTATTGTAAACGAAGTTCAGATGATTATATTTCTTCCTGTAGAGTATGTAGCGACAACACTGCTTCCTTTGGTTCTGTGCAGTTTATTTTATCTGCTTAGTATTCTTTATTTTTAAAAAATGCATACCCTAGCAATTCTATATTACATTTCTTGTATTAGATTATGTCTAAGAACAACTTCCAGGGTTGGTGTTTTCTTATCGAGCCAATATTTTCATCTTATGTTAATCTTGGTAAGAATGTAAACCTATACTCCAAGTAATGAGAAACTGCCACAACGTCCAAGATAAGATCTCATGGATTTGCATTAAGTAAAAGAGTTCATAGGGAAATGTTCTTATATTTCACTTTGCTATTACATAGTTTGCTATCAAAACTTTGCTAGTTTCTAAGGTTTAAAATGTGCATAAACTATTTGTTTATCGACATAAAAGGTTTTATTAGTGTTACATTTGCATAATACTTACGATCCTACCCAATGATGCTATGCAAATTACTCAAGTTGAAAGCTGTGTAATTATTTACACCGCCATAAAAAGAATTGGAACTAAAAGATAGTTATTCCTACACCATTAACCTTACTATTTATAAGTCAATGATTTTATAATTTATCCTAAAATACTATAGGTAACAACTTAGTTATTATACCCTATTTCACAAAGATGATATTACCCTAAGATTGAATGGTTTGTAATTATTCAAAAAGAGTTAATACTCCCATATATACTATACATATAACTAACGATAATGTTAATATAATTTTGTAATGTCTCCTCACGATACTCATTAGTATAACTTGCTATGTAAAAAGAGACATAATTCTCACTAGCTTTTACTAGCGATATTTCTTAACATTGGTTAATGATAAGTTATATTATGTATTTCTTTTGGGTTACGAGGCTAAGGTTTAAGTTATGTATGAAGTCAACATTATAATAGCATTGCAACCCACGCTAATGACAAGCTATGTACCAAAATTTTAAACTATTATCATGACATGAGAATCCCATGCAAAACTATAGAGATCATACGTTATTTGATGAAATCATTGGGTGATTAAATGTTTGTTATGGAAACGCAGGTGACTATGGAAAGTCGACCCACTGCATGATTTATTTGATGCGGCCATGTGGAGATTTCTTGGCCATGCATTGGTTGAATATAAAGTTTTCAACCCTAACCTTTGGCTCATTCGACCTCCGACATTTGCGTTGGCTCTGTGGGCTGCTCTGCAGGCTCCCATGGCAGCCATGAGCTGCAGATAGCTACAGAGGCTCCAACGTTGGATTTTATCATGGCTTACTCCCTTGAGTTGGGTTCTATTGTTCGCCTTCACTACAATTTCTTTCCTTTGGACAGAGTTTACTGCCCTCCTTGCACATGGCTCTACCATCCGCCTGTGTCGTCGTTTTCTATCCTTCTGTCGTAGTCTGTCATGGGTGAAAGCTTGAGCTTAATGTATGTTATTACAAATCTCCTTTGTCATAGGGTTTAGTTTTCCTGCTTGTATGCTGGTAACAGCCCGACTCCACGCTAATTAACTTCTTTCCAGCCTTTGCTTAGGAATACCCCCACCTCTGTTGATATTTGTGAAAAACACAAGAGTCCCATCATCTCCATCCTCGGTGAGAATGAGGGTTTGGCTCCTTTTTGCATTGTTCGTGGTGTTACTGTTCGTCCGAGGCTCCATCATTTTCACTTCCAGTTAAGGTGAGTAAAAAATAAAATTAAGAGCTATTATTGTTTATTGTTCTATTTTGCATAAGGGTTTCTAATTTTAAATAACTTTGGTTCTCATAACACAGGTTGGCTTGTCTCCAAGGTTGGTCGTTGTGCTGTTTAAAAGGCTCCACGAAACGTTCAAGGTAAGCTCCGGTTTCGAAAATGGTTTCCCATGCTTGTACAGACTCTTGCAGTTGGAGAAGGTCTCGGCCATGTTGCACCCAGTATTGGGTTGCTATCCTTCATTTTTATACATTTTATTTTGATTTAAACCCTTGTTGTTCGCAAGGTGACTTCGGCTTTAAGTTGTAACTTGTGAAGCCCTCCTCTCGTATTAGGGTTGAACTTATAGTTTTGTAAAATTTGTTAATATTGTCCATACTCCATACAAGATATGGGTATTCGGCTTTTTGCTGAGTTTCTTTTGTACATTGGTAAAGTTCTGACTTCCATTCGGCCTTCGGGCTCATTATTATAATGTAAATAACTTAACACAATCTGTCTGTAAGTTAAATTTGTTCTCCATTATGTTTTTTTGTATTTTATCTTTGTGTAAATGAATTTAAATTATTCTTTCAATGGTTATAAAAAAAAAGAACTAAGTTTACTGCTTATATTGGGTTACTGCTGTAATGGTTTTGTATATTTTAAAGAAAAATTGAGTAATTTCAGCTCATAATTATGAGCTAGGGTTTTAACCCTATTTAACTTGTAAAAAGATATTTTCTGTATTGTTTATTAAATAGATTAGATTACTGCTAAAAGAATTTTAAACTCTGGTTCTTACTTTAGGATTCCTTCGTTTTGTTTAGAGAATTGTTAATTTATAAATGATATTCTTTATGTAATACTATTATCTGTATATAATATAAATACTTAAGCTTGTATTTGTGCATACACTTATTTAAATAAGACTGTGACTAATCTGTAACAGTTTATTTGCTTATGCTTGTACATAAAATCCAACCACTAGATTATGACTTGGTTGTTTTTATTAGAACAAGGGTATTATTAAACTAGGGTTCGACCCTATACTTCTCTTTTGCAGAAAGATAAACTTGTTAGTATTTGCAGTACAGTTCTTTACATAGATATGCAATGTTAATTTATTAAGTTCTTAATGTTTTTCTGAATTGTTATCTAGGGTTTTAGTAGGATTACTCGTAAACATTAATTTAGTAACGAGTCTATTTTTTTTAAATAAAAGAATGATTCTTTTCCAAAAACCCTTTCGGTTTATAGTAACTAATTCTCTTAGTTAGTTAACTATATAATTAATTAAACTAAGTATTTATATTTTCTATCTTAATACCATAATTATTTTTCATATCACTATCTTGAGTTAGTAGTATCTGTTAGTTTTTTTTAAACTATTATGAAACCTAGTCTAGTAGATACGGTATCTGATACCTTTGTTTGAAATGAAAGTAAACAAGTAGTTTAGCTCTATTTCTTCTACTGCATAAGCAACAGGTTAATAAGTATGATACAAGGAAAATAAACATGTGACATATCACAGATTAACATCCTGCATAATTTAAATTCGATAAAAGGAATAAGATACCGTGTATAGCATAATCTATTTCCTATTAGAGTATTTATAAAGAAGATTCTTCTACCTATGCTGAGTTATTTCTATTTCTTTTTTTTTCTAATGTACTTACCTACATAATCTGGTTAACAAGAACATATAAGAACAGGTTATTGTTCTTTGCTGATAATAGTCTTCATACAGAAATAAGTTACACTGATATAATGAAATGCATAATACATCTACTCAATTCAGATTCCTATCATATCTTCATCTATTTTAAACACACTGCCTGTGCTAGAGTACGGTCTGGTCTATTCCATATGGGGAAAAACAAAGGTTAGGATTATTTTCATCAATTATAGATTTAATATTCAAATAACTAAAAGGTTACTAATTCTATCAGTTCACTACAAAACATGTAATCATTCATTAATCATTCATTTTCATATATAAACTTTATCACGGTAAATAAAAGACTGTAGAACCTATTTAAAGCTAGATGACACCAGCATTGGGAGGTCGTTCCTCCCTACCAAATCCTGGAGAGTGCTCAAACAACGTCTTCTCAGGACCCCCAAGCCTGTTCTTGGTCTCCTTGGCTGAGAACTGGTGGAGCAAGCAACAAAATACTAGTCCAATGACTCAGTACTAACACTGCACTCAGCAGCAAGATCCTTCAGTTGAATAGCTGTACTAGATCACTTTCTGCAGTTTACCCCTCAAACACCTTCCACAAATTCCCTTCCTAATGAAATCCTTTGAAGTACATTCACCTGAATGATTCTCCTCTTGGAAATGAGCAGCCTTAGCTCTCTCCAATGGGCTTTTTTATTAAGATTTCCTAGGTCTTTTTTGGGTTAGTTGTCATTAATTGAGCCACCTACTCTGATCCCACTTTCTTGGGGGATCATGACCCCAAATGTAGGGAGGTTTCCACCTTCAACATTGGAAGTGTTTGAGGATGCTGCCACTTGTCTATTTGCTCTCCACCTAGTCTCCTCCACCAACTTGACCAGTAACACTCTTTTTAACAGCTCTCCCAAGCTGTTGTCTCCACTTTTATTTATTTATAATTAAAATATTCCGAATTACATTCAATATCCTTGACTCTGCTGAGTCATCGTTTACAACTTAGCATAAAATTTAACATAATGTCTTGGAATAAAATCAAATAAGATAATATTATTTCGCAAAATTGGGGCATGTGACAATTTTGCAGAGTTCACATAGAAAGTGGAGTGAGTTATCATGATAATCTTGTCTTTTAATAGTAGCTGTCAATTTCAACCACTCATGGAACTAGCATCCAAGTGGAGTGTAAGCGCTATTACCCATTCTCATTCAATATAGCCAACTGGATCCTCTCTTTTGCTAATTGCCTCCATCAATCTCTCGTGCTCTGAATGAGGCAAGAAGTAACGTACCTTGGTTGAGTACTTTGTTGACATTGTCTGTAGATGGATGTTCGTGCCAGCAATCAAGTTTGTGAAGTGATAGACCACGGAACTTGGTCTATAATCCACGAATACATGCCCACTATTTCTTCTTAATTTCCCATATAGTGTAAGATATTCACCCTGAACCACCATCGAGCCAATAGGAAATGCATTGCCTTTGTCATCATTCAATGATATGTTTAGGATTTGCTGACCTTGAATGCATCATGCCAATCAATAATCTGTGCCCCATTCATTGTCTTTCGGGGAAAAAAATACATATATGTGTCCTGGTTATACAAGATCTGAGATATGGTCATAGTCTGTCAAAATCGTCGACTAACCCTCCTCTAAGTGGGTTGTTTCACTGACAACACGTGGGTTTACTACAAGTGACACACGATCCCAATCATCAACCCAATCCATGCATTCACATTCATCCCATTCACCACTTCTACAAGGGCTGCAAAAGCAAGCAAGTTTCCGCGTCCATATTTCAAATAGGGGGTTGTTTGAGCTTTGAATCGAATGAAATCCACGTGTTCCTTGTACTGTGCTACAACTATAGGAATGTGATCGATCTATGTCAACCACATGCCAAAAATTCCTGACTGGCCTTCCTACCATTGAAGTTTGGTCTGACATTGTTGTAGAGCACCATTGAACTATGGATTCTGCATATTTGATATGGGGGTTTCTAGTAAACCTCATCTCCTCCATTTGTAATGCGGTCTTGATGCATGCACTGACCCCATCATGCTCACTTTTGCCATACGCGGTCTCAAAGTAGTTCCTTATATGCGACACATTATAAGTCTTATGTAACATACTCATCCATTGGAAGACTCAATAATTTTTGAGCTAGCCTACACAACCATCTGACCATATCCAATGCTGATCCATCTGTATATATCCCTCCTTTAGCTGATCATAGAAAATTCGAAAAAAGTGTTTCACATTATGCAGATCATGGCATCTATCATCACTTATTTAAAATCTTGTCTCCTTCTGTATTATCCTGTTGTTAACGCTGGTCTCAGGGCCATGCCTATATGTAATATGTACCATGATTCTGACTTGGTTGGAATGGTAGCATTGACTCTGAATTTCATTTTGTGGCTGAAGGGTGTAGTTTTCTGCAAAATCCATAATTGAAAATATGGCCCCAATGGGAAAGTTGTCCCTGCATTTTCTATACTGCTCATCCTTCCATTGCATTATGTGCACATGCTGAACATACTGCTCGGTTTTCTTGTAGAACTCCATAAAAAAATCACATACCCATACCTGTTTCCATGAAAATAAGGGTCATATTAGAATGTGACCTTTAAAGAATGTATATGTAGAAACTGAACATGTAAGAGGAAAAACATGCAATAATCATTTGCACCGTGACTTCACTAATGCAATATTTTTACTGTCCTTCGCACTATCTGATTGATAGGTTACATACTTGAAGCTCTGCATCTCCACGCTCATATTGCCAAATTGATGCTCATCACTTCCATGAATGCAATGGTTCAAAAGAGCAAACCCACTGCACCTGGAACAATTCTCATATAGACATTATTTTCCATAGTATTTTTGTCCTTCATGCCTTGGACACATGATGCTGACGATAAAATATCTCGATGCATTCGGTGGTATTACGAATTCATTGCAGCCCTACTCAAGGTTAGTATGCAAATCACAAAATATATGTTTATACGTGTCATAAAAAAATTCATATTCTACATGGTATCTACAACAGCATGTGTTTCAATCAATGCATATATGAACGTACCATGGTTTACATTTCTCAAAGGACCTTTGGCCCAGGTTCAATTGTGTGTGCTCATTTTTGAATCTCTCATAGAGTTCAGTCTGTGTTGTGTCAAGGAAGTGTTTGACGTGGGGTTCATGTTCAGTAGAACCTTTTCTTAGCTTTAGAACATCTCTTTGATTAGATGAAGGTCTAGTATAATCATGCCAAAATGTTTGTACTAATTCCTTGACATCATCAATTAGCTTCATATCTCGATGAGGAAACTTGCCGACAAAAGCCCAACAATATTTTCCACCTGGAGTCTGCAAATTTTCTCTTATAACATAGTCCTTTTGAACAGTTTTTCTATTTAATTTAAGAATCTGAGAACTGTCTAAAAGGAGGTGATGTTGCCGTGTGGACTTGCTTACAACTAATTCTGATAACACATGACGAGACGCACAAATATCTTTAGTACAGGACGTCTTTCCAATTTCATTAAAAGCAGATTGGAGATTTCTAACAATATGATTGTTAGCATCTGAACTTCTAACCACCTTTATGCCCATAATTCTCCTAACAACAACTAAACAATTTGACGTTAACAAAAATAGTAATAATTGACATTTACCTGCATCGTCTTTGGATTCAAAATATTCCTTTATTATTTTGTTACATTGCCAATCGATAGTGAGTTTGGGAAACTTACCTTCAAGGCTTGACAAACAACTTACATCCACATGGATAAGTCTAGGATTCATTTTTCTTGCAGTAGACAGTCGAGGTAGGGAAGGTGGACATGAGCTACGGATCCCGGGGCTTCTTTGTTGTGGTGAATCATTCACATGTTGGTCCATATTGGGAGTGTGCTCGACATGGTTGCGGTCTTCTGGAAGAGATTGCAAATTAATCATTGCTCCTAGGTCCAACGCTTCATACTCAACGTCTCTCAATACACTTATGTCTTCAAGAGATTCAACATGGCTCATTGATGGATTGTTGGTTGGAGACTGTGTTGATGTTGGAACTTGAGTTGGGTCCGTTGGACGCAACTGCTTCACCTGTGGTTCTGAAGTAGAGGTTTTTATGTCATAAACTCTGTTAGGATTGGACGCAGTATCTGTGGAAATGTCTGGACAATGTCTCACTCTCTCCATTGCCAACCTAGCCTTTTCTCTTCCCTCATTTTCCTTTTCAATGGGCATATTCCTTCTAGTTTTTCTTGCTCTGTTATGTGAGTTTCCCATATCCGAAAGTTTCTTTATCAAAACTATGAGGTCTACCCCTACGTAAGAAGCAACATATAAGGTATTAGTTCCATTATACAAGATACATGATGCGTTTCAACATAAATAACTAAATTATAGATATGTTAGTATGCTAATTATTGGCATTGATACTCTATTTGAGTCAAGTAAAGATAGTCAAGTTTGCAGGTATTAAAGCTATAGGATTCTAACTTCCTTTGTGTTCAAAAAGTATTGGAAGTCAAAAGAAGATGAGTGAAATGAGGAGGTTAGAAATCCCTCAAAAAAAGGAGAAATCATTAAGGTAGAGGCATCCCTGTCAAGCTCAAAGGCATGTTATGATAAATCTAGCATGACGAGGAGTTGGTGAACTATTCAATATGGACCCTCTCCCATGATTGCTTCCAAGGTTTTTATACAAAGTGAAGAGTCTCAATAGAGAACCTCATCTATTCCATCCTTATGGGAAATCGAAATATATTCACGTGCAAATGGTTATTGGTCTACGTTGCATGCTTCATATTGTATAGAGAATATGGACAACTTGGTGAACTATTCAATATGGACCCTCTCCCATGATTACTTCAAAGGTTTCTTTTTTAAATTGAAGAGTCTCAAGAGATAACTTCATCTATGCCATCATTGTGTAAAATCAAAATATATTCATGTGCAATTGTAAATTAGTTAACATTGCATACTTCATCTTGTATGGAGAATATGAGACTTGTTTAGATGTGAACTTGGGATTTATTCTTGTGAATTAAATGTTGTCTATGAGAGAGATATTGTTGTAGGAATATCATAAAACATAAATCAATGAAATGATCTGAAAACTTGTGAATTAAAACAATTATTTACAATTCACCATATCTATTCAAAATGATCTCTTCTTCCAATGAAAACTTGTAGTGTGAATCTTTCCACTAACTTCTAGGACCACTGAACATGTTTGTTAGATTCCAAGAGTGAGCTTCTATCCAATAGATCAAAGAGTGGTGATGGATTGTGAGCCAGATTGCACAGTTTAGGATCACAAAACGCGTGAACAGTAAAAGAAAACCCATGAAAATAGATAGCAATCCTGGGAATCCAGAACTCTGTTCTTTTACCTACTAACATGTGCGTGCACATTCCTTTAAGCACACGCACGCGTGTATAAGACTGCATGCGCTCATTGACGCGAACGCAAACTTAAACGCATGCGTGCCCCTATTTTACATTTAGAGCATTTACTCACTAACATTTATTTCATTTAATGACTAATGTTCTTTAACAATGAATTCGTATTCATGATTATTTCGATTATTTTTACAATATAGTCTAAAACCTATCATCATCATCACCACTACAATATATTCTAAACCTATCATCATCATCGCCATCCTCATCCTCATCCTCATCATCATTACCATCATTGTTCATCATCATTTCCATCGTCATCATCATCATCCTCATCCTCATCCTCATCATCATAGTCATCATCCTCATCACCATCATTTTCATCATCCTCCTCATTATCATCACCAACATTTTTCATCATCATCATCACCATCATCATCATCATCATCATCATCATCCTCATCATCCTCATCATCATCACCATCATCACCATCATTGTTCATCACCACCATCGTTGTTCATCATCATCCTCATCGACATCATCATTAGCACCATCATTGTTCATCATCATCATCATTGGCCTCATCATCATATTCATCATCATCACCATCATTGTTCATCGTCATAGTCATCATCATCCTCATCATCATCTTCATCGTCATTTTCATCATCCTCATCATCATCTCCATCATCATTACCATCATTGTTCATCGTCATAGTCATCTTCACAATCATCATCATCATCATCCTCATCATCATCATCTTCGTCATCAACATCATCATCCTCATCATCGCAATCAACATCATCATAATCACTGTCATCATAGTAATAGTCATCGTGATCATCATCCTCATCATCATCTGCATCATCATCATCACCATCATTGTTCATCATCATAGTCATTATCATCCTCCTCATCATCATTATCCTCCTCCTCCTCCTCATTATCACCCTCATCATCATAATCATCATCATCATCATCATAATCATCGTCATCATCCTCATCATCATCATCCTCATCATCATCATCCTCATCATCCTCATCCTCATCATCGTCATCATCATCACCGTCATTGTTCATAATCATCCTCATCATCGTCATCATCCTCATCATAGTCATCATCCTCATCAACATCATAGTCATCCTCCTCCTCCTCATCATCGTCATTGTTCATCATCATCATTCCATTGTAAATGCTTGAAACTAAAATCAAAGCAAAGTTTCAACTAAACCTATCATCATCATCATCATTGTTCCTCATCGTCGTCGTCATCATCATCATCCTCGTCCTCATCCTCATCCTCATCATCATCACCATCATTGTTCATCATCATTGTCATCGTCATTATCATCATCATCATCGTCAATATCCTCATCCTCTTCATCATCATAGTCATCATCCTCATCATCATCATTGTCATCATCCTCATCATCATCATAGTCATCATCCTCATCATCATCATTGTCATCATCCTCATCATCCTCATCATCATTCTCATCATCCTCATCATCATTCTTCATCATCATCATTCCATTGCAAATGATTGGAAATAAAATCAAAGCAAAGTTTCAACTAAACCTATCATCATCATCGTCATTGTTCCTCATCCTCGTCATCATCATCATCATCCTCGTCCTCATATTCATCATCGTCATCATCACCATCATTGTTCATCATCATTGTCATCGTCGTCATCATCATCATCATAATCATCGTCATCCTCCTCATCCTCATCATAGTCATCATCCTCCTCATCATCATTGTCATCATCCTCCTCCTCATCATCATCATTGTTCATCATCATCATTCCATTGCAAATGCTTGGAAATAAAATCAAAGAAAAGTTTCAACTAAACCTATCATCATCATCATCGTCATTGTTCCTCATCATCGTCGTCATCATCGTCATCCTCGTTCTCATCGTCCTCCTCCTCATCATCACCATCATTGTCATTTTCATCCTCATCCTCATCCTCATCATCATCATCATAGTCATCATCATCATCATCGTCATTGAAATCATCCTTATCATCATCATCATCATCATCATCATTGTTCCTCATCATCGTCAGCATCATTATCATCTTCATCATCATCACCATCATTGTTCATCCTCATAGTCATCTTCATTGTCATCATCATCCTCATCATCATCATCATCGTCGTCATCAACATCATCATCCTCATCATCACAAACATCATCATCATCATCATAATCACTGTCATCATAGTAATAGTCATCATGATCGCCATCCTCATTATCCTCATCATCATCACCATCATTGTTCATCATCATAGTCATTATAATCCTCCTCCTCATCATCATCATCGTAATCAACATCATCATCCTCATCATAGTAATCATCGTCATCGTCATCGTCGTCATCATCATCATCCTCATCCTCTTCATCATCATAGTCATCATCCTCATCATCATCATTGTCATCATCCTCCTCCTCATCATCATCACCAATATTGTTCATCATCGTCATCATCATCGTCATCGTCATTGTCATCATCATCATCCTCATCCTCATCCCCATCATCATCATCACCATCATTGTTCACCATCATCATCATCATCGTCGTCGTCGTCATCATCATCATCATCATCATCATCATCATAGACATCATCCTCATCATCATCATTTTCATCATCCTCCTCCTCATAATCATCATCATTCCATTGCAAATGCTTGGAAATAAAATCAAAGCAAAGTTTCAACTAAACCTATCATCATCATCATCATTGTTCCTCATCGTCGTTGTCGTCGTCATCATCCTCGTCCTCGTCCTCATCCTCATCATCATCACTATCATTGTTCATCATCATTGTCATCGTCATCATCATCCTCATCCTCATCCTCATCATCATAGTCATCATCCTCATCATCGTCATTGAAATCATCCTTATCATCATCATCATCATTGTTCCTCATCATCGTCAGCATCGTCATCATCCTCGTCATCATCTTCATCGTCATCGCCATCATTGTTCATCCTCATAGTCATCTTCATAGTCATCATCCTCCTCCTCCTCCTCATCATCATCTTCGTCATTAACATCATCATCCTCATCATCATCATCATCATCATAATCACTGTCATCATAGTAATAGTCATCGTGACCATCATCCTCATCACCATCATTGTTCATCATCATAGTCATTATAATCCTCTTCATCATCATCGTCGTCGTCATCAACATCATCATCGTCATCATCGTCGTCATCCTCTTCATCATCATAGTCATCATCTTCATCATCATCATTGTCATCCTCCTCCTCCTCATCATCATCACCAACATTGTTCATCATCGTCATCATCATCCTCATCCTCATCCTCATCACCATCGTCATCATCACCATCATTGTTCACCATCATCATCATTGTCGTCGTCATCATCATAGTCATCATCCTTATCATCATCATTGTCATCATCCTCTTCCTCATCATCATCATTGTTCATCATCATAATTCCATTTCAAATGCTTGGAAATAAAATCAAAGCAAAGTTTCAACTAAACCTATCATCATTATCATCATTGTTCCTCATCGTCATCATCATCATCATCATCCTCGCCCTCAGCCTCATCATCATCATCATTTTTTGTCATCATTGTCATTGTCGTCATCATCATCCTCATCCTCCTCCTCATCATCATAGTCATCATCCTCATCATCGTCACTGAAATCATCATCATCATCATTGTTCCTCATCATCGTCATCGTGGTCCTCATCCTCATCATCATCACCATCATTGTTCATCTTCGTCATCATCTTCATCATCATCACCATCTTTGTTCATCCTCATAGTCATATTCATAATCATCATCATCCTCATCATCATCATCATCTTCGTCATCAATATCATCATCCTCATCATCGCAATCATCATCATCATCATCATAATCACTGTCATCATAGTAATAGTCATCGTGATCATCATCATCGTCATCATCACCATCATTGTTCATCATCATAGTCATTATCATCCTCCTCTTCCTCCTCCTCATCGTTGTCATCAACATCATCATCCTCATCATCGTAATCATTGTCATCATCATCATCATCATCATCCTCATCCTCTTGATCATCGTAGGCATCATCCTCATCATCATCATCCTGATGCAGGCACCACTTGCCTTTCTCTAAGTAGACCACCATTTTGAACAAAATTCTTTCCTAACTCTCATTTCCACTTCATCTATATGCAGACTCCCCAATTCATTCCCCAAAGGCACTATGCATTGTCTCTTAGTTAAGCATCCTTGACTAAATGCCAAAACATATTAACAGATTATCTCTCGGCCTTCTCTTTTAAAGATAAAATAGAGGTATATATAAAAGTGTAGAGTTAAAATATTTAACCATAACTATTTTAACCTTTCCTCCATACATAGCAATCTCCACTAGATCTTAACACAAATCATTAGCGCTCACCTTTTAGCACTTGAACTTACCAATGCAACCATTAGCACTCTAGTGCTTGGTCCAAAGTCACATAACTTGTCGATATGGCTCTATGCCTTTACTCCTCGGCCCTCATTATAGTCCACATAAAAAACGTTTGACCTTAACCCTATATTTGCATACGACCAAAACCTTGTGACTCAAGGCTTATCGCACTCAACAAAAAAATGCTCTAGTGTACTTTTGGCCTTTAGTCAACCATCGTCGATCTGTCTATCAACGCACAGGAGCCATCGATCTCTACCCTTGACTCTGTCCAATAATTGGTCAAACATTTAACACCGTAGATCTAATGGTTCAACCTACATCAACCATTGATTTGACTTTGTCTGGACTTCATTCATCTTCTGTGCGCCCAAAACATGAATCTGCCTGCAATTCTAGACAAGGATTCAACTGATTTTCATTATTCAACAAGGCATTCAATCGATATATTCACATGATATAATTCTAGTATGATATTGCTCTTGATTTAATCAATGAAACTAGACAAATAATTACCCTATGCATACTCGGTGCATAGACTCTGCATATATATATATATATATATAT
>LPNX010453656.1:0-13813 GCA_001517045.1 Pseudotsuga menziesii
GAAAGCAGTACAGTGGATTCTCAGGTATTTGAGAGGTACCACTTCTCATGCATTATGTTTTGGAGGTTCAGACACTGTTCTACAGGGATATGTTGATGCGGATATGGATGGTGATAAAGACAACAGGAGGAGCACCACAGGGTATGTGTTCACTGTAGGTGGAACAACAGTAAGTTGGATTTCAAAACTGCAACAGGTTGTTGCACTTTCAACAACGGAAGCAGAGTATGTTGCTGCTACAGAGGCTAGTAAGGAGATGATTTGGTTGCAAAGGTTCATGGAAGAATTGGGTAAGAAATAGGAGAACAGTAGGCTGTATAGTGATAGCCAGAGTGCCATTCATCTTGAAAAGAACTCAGTCTTTCATTCAAGAACTAAACATATAGAACTCAAGTACCACTTCATAAGATCTGTTCTAGATGAAGAACTGTTAAAACTGGAAAAGATTCACACTAGCCAGAATCCTGCAGACATGTTGACAAAGGGAGTAACCAGAGAGAAACTGAGTTCCTGCTCGGTTTCTATTGGCCTTAAAGCATGAAGGTGAAAAGAAGAAATTTGCCAAGTCCAAGGTCCAGCAAGTGCAGCAGCGATAGAGTTGCTATGATTAGTCACCATGAAGGCACATAAAAATGTAATGGAGCGGCTTGCATGTAAATGGGCATATGGCTGTAAGACCTGGTAAGGCATGCATACCCCTGGTAACTCACCGGTAAAGTCAGGAGATAGACCTAGGTGATATGGGGGTGTATGTAAGATTCCTCGGTAAAAACTTGAGGGGATTTGGTGATTACTCCAAGTCAAGTTTAAAGGGGGGATTGTTAGGGTTAACCTTGACTTGAGATCGAGTCAAAAGTGGTTAGGTCTAGCACATGGTTTGTTGTAGCCCATGGTATTGTCCCATGGTATTGCATGTGTTAACCTTGACTCAAGATTGAGTCAAAGGTGGTTAGGTCTAGCACATGGTTTGGGAACATGGTTTGTTGTAGCCCATGGTATTGTCCCATGGTATTGCATGTGATTAAGCCTTTATAAGGCTTGAGGAGGCTCCATTGTAATTGTACTAAGTACTGTATTGTACTGGATGTGAGTACTGTATGGTATTGGATGTGAATATTGTATTGTACTGGATGTGGGCATTGTATTGTGCTGGAAGAGAGACTGTGATAGCGTGAAGAGGAAGTGCAGCGGTTTTGCTGTAGGGCATATCCCTTCATATTTCTGGACTGAAATAAAAGGACTGGAAAATTTGTTTGTGGACGTAGCCCATCATTTGGGTGAACCACGTTATATCTGTGTCTCTCTGTACTGTTTTAATTTGTTTTGCATCTTGTTTATTGATTTAACTGTATATCTGTTATTGCTCCGTGGTCCTGTTTTTCTAACAGTTATTATTTCAAACAAATATCCTAATCAAGGTAATAAGATCTAGAAAAACTAACATGGTATCAGAGCCTCTCTGAAAGAAGGCACTGTGCAGCTACATAAAATAGGGATTCATAGTTCAAGGTGTTCTCTCCACAAATCATTAAGAAAAGAGGGCTAGGATAACTCTCCTCAGTAGGGCGCATCTTTTGGTGGAGACAGTTTCTGAATTGAAGAAGTTTCATTTTTGACCTTGTCACTGGTGCCAGGGGGAACTAGGGCATCAAGTTTTGGAGGATTCCCACCTCAGTTTTCAGAAAGTGATATAACTGAGCAACTCGCCTCAAGGAGGCTCAAAGTTTTGTCCAAGCAGAATTCCTAAAATCCAAATTTGGAAAATTAGGGTTTCTCTAACCAACCCTAGGTCAACCAACTCTAAAACTAGGTCGGGCACCTAAAATCTGTAAGATCTAAATATTTTCTATTTTTGTTTGAGGTTCTCATTTGAAAATATGACTCATCATACTCAGCTTGAGGACAATCTTGGAGGGGATGATAACTTCTGAGCATGGAAGTACATAATCTCCTTGATCCTTGAAGAGAATGATTTGGATT
Source organism: Pseudotsuga menziesii (assembly GCA_001517045.1). NCBI lineage: Eukaryota > Viridiplantae > Streptophyta > Pinopsida > Pinales > Pinaceae > Pseudotsuga > Pseudotsuga menziesii. Next base: position 1,981 of record LPNX010453656.1, read on the forward strand.
AGTTCATCAATGGAGAAGTTCTAGAACCAGAGGAAGATGAGGCTAAGGCTTCTCATAAGATAAGCATGGCTAAGGCTAAGAGAACCATTGTAGATTATATTAAGTGTCACCTCATCCCCATGTGTCTTCATTAAAGACATTGAAAGAACTGTATGATGCTTTGAAAAAGATGTTCAAAGGAAAGAACATCAACTGGAAGATGAATTTGAGGAACCAATTGAAGAATGTGAAGATACAAAAATCCGAGACTATACAGTCTTACTTCACAAGGGTTGCTCAAATCAAAGAACAACTTGAAGCAATTTAAGAAAATGTTGAAGAATGATAAATTGTAATGACTACCTTGAATGGTCCCCCTAGATCATAGGACTCATTCATTCAAGGAATTTGTGAAAGAAGGAAGCTGATCTCTTTCAGTAGACTTCGAGAATAATGTGCACAAGAAGAAGCTAGACTTGTGACAAGAGAAGAAAAGATGGGAGCAACTGATGATCAATATCTCACAGTTCATACCAGGAAGAACTTGAAGAAGAAGGAGAAGAAGGATAAATTTCATCACAACAAGAAGAAGGACAAGAAAACGAAGAATACCAAAAGAGATACTTCAAATGTTCGATGTTATACCTGTGATGAAAAGGGACACTTTGCAAGAGATTGCCCCATCAAGAAAAGGAGACACTATGCTTATGTTGTTGAATATGATGACAAACCAACAAAAGATTCAGATAGGATAAGGATGATTCAGATGAAGAGTATGTGTTAATATCAACACTTACTGGCACTATCTCACACAGAAGCAATGACTGGCTTGTGGATAGTTGAGCTTCTAAACATATGACATGATACAAGGAATCATTCTTAATATGTCTGAACATGACTCACCTCACAAGGTGAAACTTGTGGATGACTATCAATACCCCATAAAAGGGAGTGGAGAAGCTTCATACAAGCTTGATTCCGAGAAATACTTAAAGATGAAGGATGTGCTATATGTTCCAGGATTGAAGAAGAATATTCTCTCCATTTCTACACTAGATGAAAAAGGGATTAGGGTTTCTTTTGTCGATGGCCAAGTTCTGATGTGGCCCACAAGAAAGAAAATAGAGGATGCAACAACTATTGGAGAAGAAGACAGAGGATTGTACAAGCTGAAGGGACAACCCAAACAATTAGTGGTTCATGAGTCGATTGAACCAAGTGAACTATGGCATAGAAGGCTTGCACATGTGCACTACAGGGAACTACTGATGGCAAGAAAATAAGTCTTAGGACTACCAGACATCTAGGAAAATCATGTAGGAATTTGAAAAGGATGTGCAAAAGGAAAGAATGCAAATAAGACATTTCCCAACAGTGAGAGTAAGGCTAAAGGAATACTAGAGATATTACACTCGGATTTATGTGTACCTATGTCCTCTAGTTCATTAAGCGGGTATGTTTACTATGTTTTCTTTATAGATGATTTCTCACATAAGAATTGGATATATTTCTTGAAAGGGAAAAGTGAAGTTTTTAGTAAGTTCAAGGAATATAAAGCCTTGGTCGAGAACCAAACAGATAGGAAGATCAAGACTCAACGATCAAATAATAGGGGAGAGTTCACTTCGGAAGAATTCAAGGAACTCTGCAGAGATTTTGGGATTAATAGGGAGTTGATAACTCCATACAATCCTCAACAAAACGGGGTTACAAAATGAAAGAACCAAACCATCATGGAGGCAGGAAAATCTATGTTGCATGATTAGGATCTTCCTATGCACCTTTGGGCTGGGAAACAAGACCAACTATGTATGTACAGAACCATACTCCTCATCGAGTACTTGAAAATATTACTCCTGAAGAGGCTTTATTAGGAGAGAAACAAGAAGTCAGCCATCTAAGAATATTTGGCTTCCCGCTGTACATACATATCCCAAAGGAGAAAAGGACCAAGCTCGATCCTTTTAGGAGGAAGGGTATCTTCGTAGGATATAGTGATACATCAAAGGACTACCGAATATTCTTCCCAATATTCAAGAAGATCGACATCAGTAAATATGTAACCTTTGACGAAGAATCGACATACTTCAGATCCAAGAGGAGACCCATCCAGGAGGTCAAGGAACGTGAAAAGACGAGAGGCCAAGGTATGGAAATTGGAGAAGCAATTCCATAGGACCATAAATATCATGACATCACAGAACCACAAGAGTCTGTAGATACATTACTTGAGAAGGACTCCCACAGGAGGAAACCAACATGGGCACGAGAGATCATATGAGAAGCTGAAAGGTATGGCGCTCTAGAAGGAATACACAAATAGAGAAAAAGGGAAAATCCCTACAATAGCTATGTGGCTCTGCCATCCGACATCATTGACAAAGAACCTTCCACCTATTAAGAGGATAAAGAAAAGAAATAATGGAAGGATGCGATGATTGAGGAATATAATTCGATCATGAAGAATGATGTCTGGGAGATTGTTCCGAGACCAGAAAAGAAGTATGTTGTGACTTCAAAGTGGATCTTCAAGATCAAGCATGTTGTATATGGAAACATCAAGAAATATAAGGAGAGTGTCGTAGCACGCAGCTTCTCACAGAAAGAAGGAATAGACTACGAAGAGACATTTTCACATGTGGCAAGGTACACTTCCATTAGGACCATACTTACTTTGGAAGCAGTTATGAAATAGAAAATACACCAGATGGATGTCAAGGCAAATTTCTTGAATGGTTTAGTCGAGGAGGAATTGTACGTGGAATAACAACTGGGATTCGAGACACATGATAGGAAGACCCATGTGTTCAAATTGAAGAATTCCCTGTATGGATTGAAACAAGCATCGATGACATGTGCGACAGGATGGATATCTTCCTAATGAGCTTGGGATTTATCAAGAGTAAAGCAGATTCCAACCTCTACTTCAAGGTGGGAGATGAAATACCAATGATACTCCTTCTATATATCAATGACTTGTTTCTAACAAGCGAAGAGGAACTCATTACATATGCAAAGAGGAGACTTGCTACAAATTTCAAGATGAAAGACCTAGGTATGATGCACTACTTCTTAGGCATGGAGGTGTGGCAGAGTGCAGATGGGATATTCCTTCACTAGCACATGTGAACCTTTTTCCCACAAAAAATAGTTGCTATAGCAACACATATTTGTCGCTATAGAGATGTATAAAAGCCTAAATTTTTGTCGCAAAAGTATCATCTCATTAGCCACTCTTCGAATATTCCATCGGTATAGTGACATAACATCGATAACATGTGGTGATTGTGGTTTTTTCTTCAAAAAACAATAAGCGTCGATATAACGACAGTTTATTGTGGGAAAAACAAGTGACTAAATCAAATTGTATTGTTTGAGCATTGTTTGGGCTTCGCTATAGCGACGAAAGATTGTCACAAAAACAAGGGAATTTTTCATATTGCGTCGTAGGAGCGACAAAATTTTGTCGCAAAATCAAGCTACTATTTCATATCGCCTCGGTTTAACAACGTACATTAGTCACAATAGCGACATAGGTTGGTCGCAATAGCGACGACAACCCGTTGCTATAGACACGAAAGTATGTTGACACCAAGAAATTCCGAAGTCATTTTTCATTTCTATAACGACAGTCTATCGTCATTTTAAAGACGACAACTTGACACTATAGCGACAAGTGTTTGTTGCAAGTTAGAAGCAACTAAGCATCGATTCATCTCTATAGTAATGTTTCTATGTCGCTATAGAACTAGAACTATGTTGATATAGTGACATTTACTGTGTATTTAATATATATATAATTCACAACAAAGATTGTATTTCAAATCTAGGCATACCTGCATTTTGGAAAGGACTTACAGTTGTGATGATGGACTTACCTGGAAATTCTGGTCCTTCAACTGATTATTGCATAAGTATTTCTTTTATTTACTGCTTATTTTCCTATGAGGACGGTTAAGTGTTCACCCAAACACTGAGAACAAAAATAATTACAGTTTCACAAAAATAAATGCTCTCAATAAAAAACTAACCAACAATCTTATGGCAAAGAAAATACCACTTAAAATACTTTGCATTGCATAGAACTCATTGAAGAGCCACTAATCAAATCACATTAAATGCATCTAAATAGATTATTTAGAGAGCTCAATAAGTAAATTCAACCAGTTGAGGCCAATATTGTTGGGTTCTATACCAGCATGTGCTTGGTTTAAATCCCCCTAGTTCAGCCACATTAGTCTACAGCTCTACATTGATATATTTACCATGGATGCCATCAAAAAAGGTGAAAGCATCACTTGGGTTTCACTTCGAAATGGTGAATATGAAAAGGAGTTGAAAAAATATGAAGATAACTTACAAGAATGAACTCACTTAGGTGAATATAAAAAGGGGTTGTAAAAAGATGGAAAAGATACAAGACTGAACTCACTCAGGTGAACATGAAAAAGGGTGAGAAAAAGATACAAGGTTGAACACTTTCAGGTGAAAATGGAAAAGGGTGAGAAAAAGATAGAGACTAATCTAACAAAGGTGACAATGAGAAAAAAATGTAAGACCAGTCTCTGTTCATTTAAGGTCAAGAAAAAGTTAGTAGGATGACACAGTAAACATGACATATGAGTAAAACCTAAACTTTGAACTGTAGAAAGAAATCCAACAACAAATGCTTTGCTAAAATAAAACAAGATCCAAGAAGCTTTCCCTATCTGCTTCACATTCAGATAGTAAGACAATAGATCCCAAATGGAACTAAATCAAGGGGCATGGAACAACTTCATTTTGGACTACAATATCTCTCCTAAGGGATCAAACAATGGGTGGTTCTCTAAAAGAAAACATAATCCATGTATTTTTTCCTATCTGTGTAAATATTGGGGAAATGAGAAAAAAACACCAATTGGAGGTAGAAACAGGGCCATGAAACAACTTTTTCTTGTTCTTCACTTTCCAGTTCTTTGTTACATTAATCATGTGGCACGCAATATCCAAACTCGATCCCTAGAAGCTGAAAACAAACCCTGGACTAGATGAAAAGCTTTATCTTATTTTGTGATAACACAAATCCTAGCAAAGGAAATGTGGGGAGCAACAATACTTAGGAATAAAATAAAATGAAAGATTGGCATGATTGGTATATAGGGAAACCCCTTGCGGCAAAGAAAATACTATGTAGAGCAACGAACAAGGAATCCCAACTGAATGTGTGCCCATCACACCAACACCATAAGGTGAAAGTGTGCCATGTAACAGTCCATTCCATTCTTTCAACACTGTACCTTTAATCAATTATAATGTACTTTAGAAGTTATAACACAATCCAGTCAAGTTTCCACTGCTGAAGCCTCAATTAATCCTCTACAGTTGATTCGATGAATCAACTGCATGTGAGACATAAGTCCGGGCTTTCTAAATCATCGAAAGGATCTAAATTTGGCAAGTTAAGCACTGAAAGAAAGTATAGAATGCATTATACTTGTGTGGGATCTCAGGAGAAATTTTATCAGAAACTAACATGTAAAAGAGCACCTCTCAGATCTTCAGATAAGGAAATTCATGTATAGATAAACCAAGAAGATAAATTGATAGTTTTAGGTAGTGGATTAGAGAGAACAAAACATCTAAACTTCTCTGTGTCTCACACAGTCAAAAGACATGTTGAAAATAAGAAGAAAATTTTGGTTGGTTATGATTTATGAATACCTAAAACTACTGAAGAGTTCAAGAAGGAGATTAACAATGGGACTTCCCTTGTTGAAGCCAAACTCATAACAACAATATAAAGGATGAAAATGAGAACTTTATGAATCAACTATTGATACTAAACATAGACTTGACATTCCATAAGTTGAGTAATCAGTCATAACCAATGATATTTTGAAGCAATAAAGGAAGTAATCATAGCCTTAATACTTTTACCCTTTTTAGAAATAGCTGAAGAGTAGATGAGGCAACTTAGTGAAAAACAATGAAAAATAAATGTCACACTCCATATTAAAATTCACCAAAAGTTTAGGCTCAAAGGCATTCAGTAGGATAAAACTCAAAATTACTTACCTCAATAGCACCCCATCCTAGTCCTATACCAGGAGCAGAACCTTTTATGTCTTTCAATTCATTGGACTACACAATGCGCCACTCTAAAGACACAAAATCCATAAAAATGTCTAATGCACATTTCAGCTCATTTGGAGAAAAGTTGCAAACTCTCAGGTAGATTCAACTCAGTTGTATTTTATAATTATTTTTCTCAATTATTCAAACTCAAAGCTAAAACAATGAGACAAGAATGTCCAGCATAGAAAAACCATACCTCAATATCCTTCATGTCCAGCATGTCCTAGAAACAATGAGTTACAATAACAATTAAAGTACTTAAAACAATAACAATAATAAGAGTAGTGATCTGTATCAGATCTAAGTTGTTAATGAAAGAAAACACCACATAACAGTAGCATGATATATCAGATCTGAACCAATTATAAACTCAACATAAGATGTTAGGGTAGAGCTCCCTTATCCTCAGGAAAAATGCTTCTAAACAGTCTTCAACCTCTTAGCGTTAGGTTACTTGCATGCGCCTCAACTAGACCAACATAATTGTCAAAGGAGATAACCTGGAACTGGAAAAGAACGTGAAATAGATCATCCAACCCTCACAAATAAAAAATAGTAGCAGCACAATAGTATCACCAACTCATAATAAAAAACGACAACAAACTACTCCAAAAAATTTCATATAAGGTAGCGATATGGTGGATGGCACCTAACAAGGGCTTTTAAGGTGAATGTAAGGGTGCAAGAGGAGTTTCCTTATATTCCTGCAAGTGGAGTCGACAAATGCCAACCATGCATCAATAATATCTTCAAGCATCAAATATGCCTGCACTTGAGAGTAAAAATGCCCCCATCTAGTTAAAAATTCCCACAAGGCAATAGATAAATAAAAATACCCAAAGGGCAATAGAGTAAAAATTCCCGCAACTTGTAAAAATTCTTGCAGCTAGTTAATATGCCCAGATTTAAGTTTCAAAATACATTTACCTCAATTCTACAATTTGGATAAGCAATTGATTTGGGAAAATGTTTGCACCCTATTGACAAATTCCCTGCAACCAGTTTGTAAATGCCCATTGGACTAATAAAATGTCCACGCTACCTTATAAAATGCCCACAGGCGTCAAAAATTTGCACGCATGTCCACACAAATGCTCCCATAAATGCACAAAAGGTTGAAAAATTCCCGCAGGAAGCCATAGCAATAGATGAAGTAAAATGCAGGAATAAATTAGGTACAATATGTTTGCAGAAATCTACATTTGTGAGATATTACGTTTCATCGATTCTGAATATATATGTGAGACAAATTAAATATCTTGAGATTAACAGACCAACAAGGTTTCAGGGGGAGTAGTATGGTTAGGTAAAGAAAAACAAATAAAGTGAAGCGAAATTGTGATGTTGTCAATGATGCATGCTTACCTTTTATTAATTTACTAGATGACTGTTGATACATTCATTATGCAGGAAGAAATGCACAAAAGGTTGTAAAATGCCCGCAGGAAGCCATAGCAATAGATGAAGTAAAACGCAGGAATAAATTAGGTACAATATGTTTTCAGAAATCTACAATTGTGAGATATTACTTTTCATCGATTTTGAAGATATGTGAGACAAATTAAATATCTTGAGATGAACAGACCAACAAGGTTTCAGGGGGAGTAGTATGGTTAGATAAAGAAAAACAAATAAAGCGAAGCAACATTGTGATGTTTTCATTGATGCATGCTTACCTTTTATGAATTTACTAGATGACTGTTGATACATTCATTCTGCAGGAATGTCCTTACATGTCACAGAATTTCAATTATAAATTTAAACACTTGACAGCTACAACTAAAGTAAAGTTGTTACAGGAAGCTTGAGCTTATAAATATATTCTCCAACTATATTGTATGACCACTTGGATGGAGGATTCCCATGACAGGTACAATAGTAAAGGAAAAAGGATGTTGATGGCAAAGGATGATGACATTGCAAAAAGGAATATAAATGTTTATGACAAAGGATGATGACATGGCAAAAAGGACAAGACAATTTGGACATCAATTCAACATGAGGGTAGGTTACTTGGCCTTCTCAACTGTATGTGGTCATACGTCTCATGCAAAGAGCGAAAGCTCATGATAATCATCATCATTGGATAAGGAAGATCATGTGGTCATCTTATCTTCCTCGGGTTAACTCAGAAACAGGTGGCCAACCCCTTGAGGATAACCATAGTCAGAATATGTCACACATATTAAAAAATAAGATATGATACAAAACTGAACAAACATTTCACATATAAATTATAGAAAGTACAAATATATGTATATTAATCGTTTTAATTAGCACAGTACTATAAAATAGAGAGATGCATTAATAATCATTAAAGTAATGAAAACAAAAACATTAATAACCATAATAATTTAAATGCTACAATATTGGACAATACTGAGGGTGGGGGGGGTGAATCAGTATTGTTACCTTTTTCACAATTTTATCCACTTTTAAAATAAAAAATAACAAACACAATCAACAAGATATAGAGAACAAAAATTTATGGTGGAATCCCAATTGGTAAAAACAACAAACACTTTATATAACTTCAAAATTACATTTTCAATTGGTTTTAATAATTTCAAAAATATCTTATATCTTATACTTCTGTCAATAAAAAGTACCCAATCTATGTCAAAAATGTATCCCATAGCCCATCATCAAAGGGTGTACAAAATCAAGCTTCAATCTAGCACCAAAAATACATTCCACGTAGTCAAAAGAAGCACATAATGATCCTTGAAGGCTCATCGAAGGAAGCACCTAGGGGGTAAAGGGAAAATCCCCCCAAAGTAAGGCATTTATATGCCATGAAAACAACTCATCCAAAGGAGTAGTCAGTAGAGCCGCAGTCAAAGGCTCAAAAAGACTTGAATCTTTTCTAAAAAAGATGAGTAAGCCACATCGGTTGTGTTGAATAACATAACTTAAAAGAACAGGATGGTATCGCTCCCAATAGACTCTCCATCCAACATCTCAATATAGGAGAGTTTTCCCATCTCAAGAGAAAGTGCTTCTTTGGATAAAACATCAGCACTCATATTGTGCTCCCTTTAAATGTGTTTAAAGTATTCTTCATAGTGGATGTATCCCCAAGCACGAAAAAGAAATCCCTCCCATACTTATAGCTTCCAAAAACAAAAATAAACCACCCTAGTTCACAATACCTTCATACGTTCACCCACTATTTTGTTTTTTCATGTTGTAGTATGTCCCAACTGGTAAAAACAACAAACACTTTCTATACTTCAAAATTACATTTTGATTTGGTTTTAATAATTTCAAAAATATATTATATATCTTATACTTCTATCAATACAAAGTACCCATTCTATGTCAAAAACGTATCCTACAGCCCATCATCAAAGGGTGTACAAAAGAAAGCCCCAATCCAACACCAAAATGACATTCCACGCAGTCAAAAGAAGCTTTGATACCAGTTGTTAGGTTAAACCAACAACATTAACATAATTATGAGCGAGAAATAAACATTATCACAAGCAACCACATATAGACACACAATATACCCTGGAAACCCCATGCAGGGAAAACCAGCACCAATGAAGATCTTCATTACATGGCCAAAACCGGCCATTCGGGCCAAGCGAGCTAGTCACCGCTCACCTCCAAGCCTATATACAATGGAGCCTCCTCAGGCCTTATAAAGGCTTAATCACGTGCAATACCATGGGCTACAACAAACCATGTGCCCAAACCATGTGCTAGACCTAACCACCTTTGACTCAATCCTGAGTCAAGGTTAACACATGCAATACCATGGGACAATACCACGGGCTACAACAAACCATGTGCCCAAACCATGTGCTAGACCTAACCACCTTTGACTCTATCTCAAGTCAAGGTTAACCCTAACATAATGAGCCTTGAAGGCTTATCCAAGGAAGCACCTAGGGGGTAAAGTGAACCCCCCCCCCGAAGTAAGGAATTTATATGCCATGAAAATAGCTCATCCAAAGGAGCAGTCAATAGAGCATAGTCAAAGGCTAAAAAAAAAATTGAATATTTTCTAAGAAAGATGAATAAGCCACAACGATTATGTTGAATAACATAACTTAAAATAATAGGATGGTATCGCTCCCAATAGACTCTCCATCCAACATCTCAATATAGGAGAGTTTTCCCATCTCAAGTGAAACTCCTTCCTTGGATAAAACATCAACACTCATATTGTGCTCCCTTTAAATGTGCTGAAAGTATTCTTCATAGTGGATGTATCCCCAGGCACAAAAAATAAATACCTCCCATACTCATAGTTCCCAAAAACAAAAATAACCACCCTAGTTCACAAAACCTTCATACCTTCGCCCACTATTTTAGTTTTTCATGTGGTAGTATGGCCTTTGACAATGGCATAGAAAATAAGAACCACGAGATGGTATTTATTAAGCATCCTCTGTGTGTCAAACTTCGAAATGGTCACCATATTACACTCATATGACAAATAGTTTTCAAGAAAGGGTCTATTAATGATGATGTTCTCTATATGTTCTCTATGATGATGATGATGACCATCAAGACAATGATCATGATAATCCTGTCGACTATGGTGACAACGATAATTAATAAACAATAAAAAAACAACAAACAATTAAAACTATCCATCTTACCTCCCCCTTGTCGTGACAATGGAATTTTACATATTTCACTTACCTCACCCATGAACTAGGCGCGAGGTTGCAGAGGAGTTTCCAAGGTTGCAGAGGAGATTTTTCAATTACCTCACCCACAAACTAGGCCCAAGGTCGCTGAGGAGGTTCCAAGGTTGTAGAGGAGGCAAGTCCTTTTTGTTCAGCGAACCCCTTCCTTGACACAACCATAAAGCTAGCTTATGAGTGTGGTGAAACCCTTAAGCTACACCAGACATAGATCAATTTATTGTTTGACTCATTTTTTATAGTATGAGTTCTTCCTATAGGCCACTTTTTATTGGGTGGGCGTCGGGCTTCAGCTCAATTTTAATGGTATTCCAACTTTGGGGGTTTTCTATCCTCAAGGATGTCCACCCCATTTATCTCCAAAAGCTATGCAGTGGTACATTGGAAAATTGAGATGGAGACCCATAAGAAAAGGTGAAGGTCACTAAGGCATCAGGAAAAGCATAGGATAAGGCAGCTTCAGGACCAGGTGGTTATAAACTAGTAGTAGATCCATTATAAGTATATTTTTTTCCCGCAGAGATGTCTTCAGTAAGTCAAATACCCATGACATGTAAGGACATGCCCACATAAGTATGCAAGCACCCACACATGAAGACTATATTTCCGTGACATGTAAGGACATGCCCACATAATGAATGTATCAACAATCATCTAGTAAATTCATAAAAGGTAAGCATGCATTAATGACAACATCACAATGCTGCTTCACTTTATTTCATTTTCTTTATCTAACCATATTGCACGGGGTCTTCACTTAGTGAAACCATGCCATAGCACGTTCGTTCATGGCATATGAAACAATACCCCTATTTTCAAAAAATATTGGAAAATACCTCCCAAAATCGTTTTTTTTAACCCCCTCCCAATATGCCTTCCTGATTTTAAAAAACCCCTAATTTCACTATATATTGCATGTATCCATTTTTCATTCACATTTTTTATACCCCTTTATATTTCTGCCTAGTACATTGACATGATACCCCACATACATTCTACAATGCACCTTGCTTCTTTCAATGTATATTGTGGATGCACATTACTTCACCCACAATTATCAACATCATAGAGATCAC
>LPNX010453670.1:0-143795 GCA_001517045.1 Pseudotsuga menziesii
GAGATAGGAAAAGGACTTGACATGGAAAGTGAAAAATATAATTAGTAAATGTCCCTCCATGGTCTTTATAGACATTAGTAATATTGAAAAATATAATTAGTGTCTCTCAAATTCTAAGCGACAAATATATATAGACATTAGTAATACTGAGGAGAAAATGAATAGTTGACTCATGACTTTATGTATGACCCTACATGTTAAAGGAGAAAAAAAATTAAAAATACTAATTTGGAAACTGAAGGAGATCAAAAGTTCGATGTGTTAAACCAGTCCGAGACTCTTCAAATCACAGATCAAACAATCAACAGAAGAATGGTTGTAAGTACCATAGCAAATAACTTGTTGAAATATGTCTTAAGAACATGTATTTATAGATCAATGATCGCGGCGGTTCCACCGAAAATGCACAATGATCAAATTTCAACAATAAGAAATAGTTAATGACCATCACTGTGATGACAGTTAATGTTGCACTTAATAAGTTTACCATCACTATAGCGGCAAACTTTGTGTTCATCTCTATTTCCACGTGGATTTGTCGCTATAGCGACGCAATGTAATGCTTCATTGTATTTCCTCGAAGCTTTGTCTCTCTAGTGACGAAATGTAAACTTTCGTCTTTATAGTGACAAGTATCGGGGGCCATAAAATTTTCTTTTCAAATATTTTATCTGTTTATCTACACAAATTTCAATTTTAACTTATTTGTCATAATATTTTGTGGAAGTTTTGTGCCATATGTACTAGTTTTGCATCTTCATTTAAGGTTTTGTGTTTATGTTTATAAAAGAAAAACATAAAATCTTACTTATGTATGAAAGGACTTCTATTACTAGATTCTTAAGAAATTATAAAATTCGTCATACATACTAAATATAAATAAAATCTAAACCCTAACTAGTTTATTTTCATTAATGCATTAAAATATTCAGAAACTCCTCAGAGAATAAAAATTTATTGGAGTATAAATATCAAACCCTAACTATGAAATAGATGAAGTAAATCTTTCTCTTTGAAAGTACTAAATTGTACTACAAAACGTGGGCCACTGTAATTGAATGGAATAGAACTATCAAACCATAGAAATATTTTAACGTGAGGAATTGAAATCCATTTCCAGCATTATTAGGCAAGCTACATATTAACAAACAAAATAACCAGAAATGGATATAATATTTACTTTCCTTCAAGCTAAATAACTTAATCTGGAAATTAGAGAAAGACATTAAAAATAAATTAAAATAATATTATAAGCAGAAGAGTAATAACATTAACTTAGATAACTTATCTAAAAAACCTCGAGGCAACTTGATATGTGACTATCCAGTTCCACCTACCATAGATATCTGCATATGTTCTGAATTTTTCAACCTTCATAGATATCACCCCCAAGTTGAACCAAGTTTACTAGTAATCTAGACTTAGGGTTGTTTGATATGAATTTCTTGCCCTTAAGTACATGCTTCCATTAGGTTCCCTTTACTCAACATTTTGGATTTCCTTGTTTGCAAAAGATTCCTCTTTCATGAGTTTTCTCTTTTTGAGCTACACAGCTAGAATAATTGACTTTGAGTACTCAGTTAGAAATCCAAGCCATACCTTTTGAGGCATAAAGGTAGCTCTACCTCTGCAAGCTCCTCCATCTACCATCCATTCTTATCTCCTTAGGATATTTTAAAGGAGGGCTTTCTCTCTATTTTCAGGTTCAGAAAGTTAAGATCAAAGAATAAATCAAAAGGAAATAATGATAGATCTATTTCTCCATCAGAATAAGGATAATAGCTCAGCAACCCAATGAGTAGTCAATCCATAAATAAAAACACGGTTTTGGATTAGGAAGCAGTTAGGGTTTTTCTTTTATTTCTTCACAATTATGTAAATTCTTAATTATTAAATATCTTATTTTTCTTTTCCCTTTTTAAACTTTAATTACTCTCATATGTCCTAAAATCCTAGTAAGCTTGGTCCCCTTTGAACACTAATTGTCTCATATCAAGTTGCTAGAAGTATTAAAACAAAATTCCACCTACTTATATAAAGTATCATATTTTATGATGACCTACATCATTCATACGTTCAAACCTATGACTTTAACCAAAACATAGTTATATACACAGTATGTCCAGTGGGGGACTTTAGGATGCCACAATGTGCCAATAATAACATTGTTCCTAGAATTAACCTTTGGAATATATTAGAAAAGTTAAAGGTTCTATTTGAGTTGAGAGTTGTTGTGATAAGGGTGTTTGAAATGGTTATTGCTAAGTTCATGAACATTAATGTTTGGTTGGAAGAAATTAATTGTAATATAGGAGTTAAGAAATGATGCCTTTTGTCCCCCACCCTTTTTCCCATTTACATTGAAAGGTAGAGGCATGTTGAAAAAAAAAATCTTTGCTAGCACTACTTTAGCCGAAATAGTCATCTACCTTGTTCTTTATGTTGATGATATTGTTATTGTGGCTAGGTTCTCCTCTAATCTCAATCTCAACAACAACTGTGGATTTTTATTCTAAGCTTGGTATGGTGGTAAATACTAACAAAACAAATATTATGATGATCAAAACCAAACAAATCACTTATATTGATTGTGTGTGTGTCAATAACAACTTAGAGGAAAGTACTTCATACAAATATCCCAAAGTCAAGCTTCATTATAAGTTTTAGCTAAAACTGTAAGAACTAGACAATGATTCATAAAAGGTGAAAACCTAATTTAGTATTGAAAAGAATTATAAATCCCTTAATTTTTCAATATAATAAAAAACAAAATCAAAAACCTCTTTTAAAATTCTCTTCATTTCTATTAACTTATAAAAAATATATATTCATTAAAATAATAATTCATCTAAAAAAAATTATAAAATAATTACATAATAAAAAATAAACCATTTCTATTAACTTATAAAAAATTAATATCATTAAAATAAAAATGTATCCTAAAAGAAAATTATAAAATAATTACATAAGCAATTCAAATAAAATTTGAATGTAATCTAATAAGGTCACAATTTTTCCTATTAACTAGTGAGTCTCCATCTACCTGACTATTTTATAAATTATGTATAGATATTACATTATATTTTCATAGTTAATTTTTACTACTTTTAAAACTACTGAGCCTCCATCTACCTGACTATTTTATTAATTATGTATAGATAATACATTATATTTTCATAGTTAGTTTTTACTACTTTTAAAATTATTTATTATAATATAATTTTATAACAGATAAAATATTGAGAAGTAGTTAAGTATCAATATAATATAAAAAAAAATAGTAAGTCGTAGTTAAACATACTCATAGGAATTAAATCTATTAATTATAATTTTTAAATTATTGTTAAATCTATTTATTATTATTTATAAATATAAATCTGTTATTATTATTATAACAGATTTATTATTATTTATAAATATATATAATGTTTTTTCAAACATATTCAATAGTTGTAGAACATATTTAAGAGTTTGAAATAAATGTATTGATTAAAGATAGTTACCAAGTTTTTATTTGAGATTTGTCGTGGATTATAATCTATATTTTTTTTATCTACAAAGTTGGATGAAACAAGTATAAAGTCGAGATTGATTTTATAGAAGTGGTTCAAAATTGGAAATAAAAAATTATAAAAAAGGTAATATAAAAAATAGTTGTTAGCTAGACTAATATGATATTAAAAAAAGTATAAAATATAAATGGTAGTTGATAAATTGATAATAATAAAAAATGTGGACATGGATAACTTTAATAGAAGAAATAAAAAAATATTTCCAAATTATCTTCCATTTAATCCTTATATCAAACCACAAACTATATAAATGTGGTGGTTAAAGTTCTTTAATTATAACAAAGAGCGTTTGACCACTTCACATTCAATTTTGCTCTAATTCCACTCCCCCACTACCTCAGCGTTCACACTTGCAATACCGTTGACCACTTCACATTCAATTTTGCTTTAGTTCCACTACCCCACTACCTCAGCGTTCACACTTGCAATAACATAGGCAGGGACAGATCTTCTTCAAATCACATGGTATAAATCCATGGCCTGTGAGGACTTGTTGGATCAAGATTTTCCAATTACTGTGATAAGATTTTCCAGTAACTTTGATAACATTTTCAAAGAGCTGAAGGAAGAAAGGATTTTGAATATCATGAAGATGGAGAGGCTACTGATCCTTTTGTTGGTTACTCTGTTAATGTTACGTCTGATTTCACCAGGTCAATCTGATGATGGTGGAAATACTGCTGCTGCTGTCAGAGGAGGTGGGGCATTAATATCTGAATTTGTGGTGCCCCAGAACAAGGCAAGGGCCAAGGTTGGGGTGCCTCAGCTTGTGTGGGATGAAAAAGTTGCAAGCTATGCCTGGGCTTATGCAAATCAGAGACGAGGTGACTGCGCTTTGCAGCACTCGAAAGGACCGTACGGTGAAAATATATTCTGGGGAGGTGGAAGTGGGTGGCAGCCAAAGGATGCAGTCACAGGCTGGGTTGACAGTGAGCTTCCTTTCTTCAACTCCAACACTCGTTCTTGCGATGAGTTCGAGAAATGCGGGCACTACACTCAAGTTGTGTGGAGGAACTCTCGCAGAGTGGGCTGCGCGAGGGTGATTTGTAACAACGGGGATACTTTCATGACCTGCAACTACGATCCCCCTGGCAATTATGTTGGTGAAAAACCATATTAAGCCAACTCATTGTAACACATTACTGTTTACTAATGTGATCGATTTTGTTATTTTCTCTTCATGTTTTGGTTTACTTTGTTAATCCTTTTGAAGTTATATATATATATTCTGTGAGTAACTTCATAGACTGGATGGATGGTAAATCTTATAAGAAATTTCTAAAGACCAGATCTTGCATGCACGGAAAAATCATAATGCATGCAGTATAGTCTCTACGTTTTGTATTCATTGGATAGTTTTTTATTTACTGGATGTTCAGATTTGTTGGTGGCTTATATTTGTACCTCGGAGATCCCAATATGCCCAAGTTACTTGAAATTTGTCTGTACTATGTATACGAGTTGAGATTTTGCAAGCAGGTCTATTCAGCTATTAGACCACTCCAAAGCCGGTAACGAATGATGGACGATAGTTTCCAAAGACTGAACATAGTTCAGTTGTATTTTATAAATATTTAACTATTCATATTATATCAGGGTAAGGAGTGAGGTATAATGTAACTTATTAAAATGATTATATATATAGGTAGTTCATTTGTTATTTGTTATTTATAAATATTTAATTATTTATATTATCAGGTTAAGGAGTGAGGTATAATTTAACTTATTAAAATGATTATATATATATATTTAGGTAGTTCATTTGTTATTTATAAATATTTAATTATTCATATTATATCAGGGTAAGGAGTGAGGTATAATGTCTTGCAGTGATTAATATCGATTTAGTTTATATTTACATAAATTAATTTATTTGATAGATGAAGATTTATATTGGTTTATTTATTATATATATTTTTAGAATTAATATAAGTGTTCTATAAAAAAATGTTGTTATAGTTTATTTATTTTTTGTTTGGTTGTTTAATTTTTATTAATATTATTATAAATTTATTTTGTTGTAGATGTGTTTTATTTAGAGTGTAATAATATATATTAATATTTTGTTTTGAATGTAATAATGAAAATAAAACAACAAGTAATATGTTATTTTTTGGTATTTGTTAATTTTTTAAGATTAAAAGAGTGGAGGGTGAAAGTTATTTTTTGGTAGAGTTCCTTAGTTATACCTATATTAAATTCTAGTTTTTAAAATTTTCTTTTAAGATTTGATAGATCAAAATTAGTCTTAATATAGTAGATGTTAATCACCACCACTATCATCATCTTTAAGAATAAAATAAAATAAATATTCTATTTTTAAATGTTATTTTATTTTTATTTCTTTAAATAAATAAAATGACATTTAATTAAATATCTATTTTCTTTTTAGAAGGGACAAAAACTCAATGTTGTACTAACAAAAAGATTGAATATATCATGGATATCATTACTTTCAACTCATTAAAAATCAGACTTAGAACCAGGCGAGTTCAACCTGGAAATGATAGAGCAGACCAAAATGTGAAGATGGAATAAGAGATTACATTAGTAGGGCTTTTCACCGATATAATTGCCTGGGGGATCGTAGTTGCAGGTCATGAAAGTATCGCCGTTGTTGCAAATGACCCTCGCGCAGCCCACTCTTTTAGAGTTTCTCCACACAACTTGAGTGTAGTGCCCACATTTTTCGAACTCATCGCAAGATCGAGTGTTGGCGTTGAAGAAAGGAAGCTCACTGTCAACCCAGCCTGTGACTGCATCCTTTGGCTGCCACCCACTTCCACCTCCCCAGAATATATTTTCACCGTACGGCCCTTTCGAGTGCTGCAGAGCGCAGTCACCTCGTCTCTGATTTGCATAATCCCGGGCATAGCTTGCAACTTTTTCATCCCACACAAGCGGAGGGACCCCAACCTTGGCCCTTGCCTTGTTCTGGGGTACCACAAATTCAGATATTAATGCCCCACCTCCTCCTCCTCCTGCAGTAGTAGTTACATGATCATCAGATTCACCTGGTAAAACGAGACATAAAATTGACAGTGTCACAAACAAAAGGATCACTAGCTGCCTCTGCATCTTCATGATCCTGATCCTCCAGCTCCCTTCAACAACTCTTTGAAAACCTAGTTATCAGTCTTATTCGAAGATCTTGATGCAGGGACCATGGATTTATAGGATCCGATTTAGAGATGATAGCCCCAGCTCTCCGCATTTCGATGGATGAGAGAGGATCTGCAGATTTAGTAGATTTACGGGCATTTAGCCAAGTGTACGATTCAG
Source organism: Pseudotsuga menziesii (assembly GCA_001517045.1). Taxonomy (NCBI): domain Eukaryota; kingdom Viridiplantae; phylum Streptophyta; class Pinopsida; order Pinales; family Pinaceae; genus Pseudotsuga; species Pseudotsuga menziesii. Next base: position 6,855 of record LPNX010453670.1, read on the forward strand.
ATATAAAAGATCCTTCGTTTTTTACCTAATATGTAAGATCCTTCATTGTCATCTAATTAATATATACTCATATGACTAAACGCATAATACAGTTTGCAACTGATCGCCCGGCGGTCATGGTTCATTGCCGCGGATAACATAGTGCAGTTTGCAATGGAACGCCGGCGGTTATGATCCATATATTGTCCAGACAAGTAGGACACGAGTTGAGAAGCGCTATGGAGGGGAAGTTCCATAAATTCAGGTAAGGCAAGCATGCATAGGGATTCAATTGAATTTAATTTTTATTATGGTTGGTATGTATTTATAATTTTTAAAGTTATTTTCTAGGTACTTTCACTTTTAAAAAGACAAATTACCAATGCCCTCCTCAATGCTAGATATCTCCAGAAATAGAGATGAGATGAGCTCTACTCCTGCCTGCCCACTTCAAAAATAAAGACTCATGCCCACTTCAGCTTCATGGAGTGTGGCAGAGCACCAAGCTTATCTCCATTGCAGAATAACTTTGGCTATCGACGTGCCTTCGCCCCTACCTACCTAGCCTGTTACCTTTTTCTTTTTTTAACAACTATTTTGCATTTTTTGAAGCCTTATTTAGCCTAGTTTTGGTGGGTAAATTTTTTTCACCTAACACTAAAACTAACCAAATATAACATGTAAAATCTTTTGGAATTTTTTTTTTTAAAATATATCAAAAACATTTTATAGTTGGTGTTTTAAGAATCAATAAGATTTGTCAACATTTATACACTTTTAAATAAGTATAGTTCCTTAAAATCATTCCTGATGTACTTAGTCTTATTCTCCCCTGGGCTAATAGACAATAGACAGTGAGCAATCTTACTGGAGAGACCCTGTCTTCCGTAATCCTGGACCATCACCCATCTGGCTCAAATTGGTGAACGATAACTAGCTTGCTGTACGCTATTTTAATGCGGTTGCAGTTATCAAGCTGTTTGTTATCCAACTGGATCCAAAGAGTAACATTCCCTGCTACCACCGCATTAGCCTGCAACAAGCTCAAGCTCGTTATTGTTAACCGCCCAAACTCAATTTGAAAACCTTACACACTTCTTAAAAAAAAAGCTACTGCATTTTCTCATCATGCCAGCTGCGTTTGGAAGTTAGTTTGCTGAGCTTGGGCATGCTAGATCTTGTATTTCTACACTTCTGTGGCTATATACTATTGTCTTGGTACTCGTCTCATGGGCTCACTTCGCCAAGGGCCCCCACAAATCACCGATCATTCCGACAGCCGCACTTTGCAGTCCCACGGGCCACTATTGCCAGTTTACGTCTCTGATATTCAAGACTGTTCGGTGTTTTTGCAGAACTCAAAGGCCATAGCCAAGATCCTTCGCTGCAGCGTGCTCGCAAGAACACTGGAGATCTTGGCAGCCAACCAGAACATGGCAGGAACGCTCTCATGGTGGAACATCACGAGCATGCTCTTTGCCCCCAACGACTCTACCTTTCCCTGAAACACTGAAACGCCAAGAGACAGTAGGTCACATCTTTTCGAGGAAGTTGAATTTGCGTGGGAACCACTCTTCATCACATTATCGTGCATGGGATCAGTTCGTTTTGGCATTTACTCTTTATGTTCGGTGCTTATCTTCTCCCAGCATTTGACAATATAGGTTGCATTTTGACAATATAGGTTGCATTCTTTTAATGTCTTCTACTTTTTGTGTTTTAAAATTGCTATAGTTTCAGTTAAAAACATTTTAATACAATCAAATTTCAGAAACATTTTAATACAATCCAATTTGCAGCTACTACAATCAAATTTCATTGTAGTTTATGATAATTATATGGAATATTGGATTTTCATATCTTTCTGGATATAATACAAAAAATTTCTTGATACAATAAAAAATAAAAGATTTTGGTTTATACTATAATTTTTTATCTCACTTTATTGATAATATAAAACTAAAAGATTTATAAAAATATAGTTCAACATTTCTTAATATAATTTTTTATATCAACATAAATGGGACTTTTGCAACACAACAATGCATCCAACTTCAAAGACATTGCAAATTGTTTCATAAACTTTTTCAATAAATTTACATTTTTTTCTAATTCAACTTATAAAATTATGCAATTTTTTTGTGGAAAAAATTCCAAAATCTCCATTTGTTACTTAATCTGCAAAACATACCAATATAAAATAAACATCAAATGTCACACAACTAAAATTTCGTTTAAGATTTAAAACTAATATATATGAAATTGTAGCAAAACTATAACACTTATTTAATGAGTTTATAGGAGCTAGAATTGATGGGTGTTACAATTAGAAGCACATAATAAACAAAATGTTAAACCAAGCACACATAATGACAAAGAAGATTTATCTTGGAAACCTTTAGAGAAGATTATTCACAAGCAGTACCTTTTTTTTCATGTGTTTTTTTTTCTTTTTTCTCCTTGGTTGGTTGCGCATGGATTTGTACCTACACAAAATGCATATTGAAGAGTTAGAAGAAGGAAAAAGAATGTGAAGAGCATTGAACAAAAGTTGCAATAGATACATCTTACACAACAATATTTGAAAAGTTATCAAATGATTGTCAAAACAATATATATAGTAAACAACTATGGATATATCTATTATAAGATTCTAATTGTTTTTCTCTTACTGAAGTCAACTTTTTAATGTAGAAATTAATTGCACTCTTTAAGTAGAATTACTTGTGTGAATGTTGTTTACATTTACCATTTGTAAAATACATAGAGAATCCAAAAATATTTCACCCAGTAAAAGTTTATGTTTTAAATTCCATGGTGTTGGACACGAGTCTTATTTAATATTATAGTTAAAAGTTTATGTTTTAAATCCCATGGTGTTGGACACAAGCCTTATTTAATATTATGGTTATATGATATTGTGAGCTTGTAGCAGTAAAGTTATGTCTAGTGGTGAAAAGTGTTTTTTGATTATAAGTTATTAGACAAAGAAAACTCATTTTATAAAGTTTCATTAAATGTGGTCTTGTAGAAGTAAGTGTGGTTGTGGTAAAAACGGGTAAAAGTAAGTGGATTTCTGTCCTAGTAAAAGTGTATCTTAATAAAAGTCCTTAAAATGTGTGTGTCAGCATAAAGTGAAATTTGAGTCTTATGAAGTCTCTCCCACTTAAGTGTGAAGACTTTTCTTTCATAGTAAAAGTTTGTTGCAGTAAAACCAACCTTGTCTTAAAAAGAGAAAAAGTAATTTACTGAGGAAAATAAAAAATAAAAAATGGCTTCCACTTTTGGTACACAAATGTTACAAACTCCAATTTTCTAGCTAAAGAATTATGAATATTGGTCTCTAACAATGAAGGCTTATGTATGGTAGATAGGCCAAAATGGCTATACGAAACCAACACATCAAGCGACATATAATAATTTGACACAAGCATAGAAAGATGCCTCCACGCAACAAAGGAAGAAAAATGGAAAGGATTTGTTCTACATACATCAATCCATGCATGAAAGCATACTCCCAAGAGTAATAGAAGAAAAGACCACTAAAGAGGCATGAGATACATTCAAAACCGCATATCAAGGCTTGGATAAGGTAAACACTTCTAAATTGCAGATACTTAGAAGAGATTTTGAATCTTTGTCAATGAAAGATACGGAGTCTAGATTCATTGGTTTTGATAAATCAACTCAGGGAGAAAATATAGAAGACACAAGGGTTATTGAAAAAATTCTTAGAAGTCTTCTTGAAAAATTTGAATCCTTGGTTGTGACCTTGGAAGAGAACAAAGACCTGTCCTAGGTTACCATTGATAAATTACAAGCCTTGCTCATCAATTATGAACATAGAATCAGTAGATCAAATACATCATTAGAACGCACATTTGTAGCATAGTCATCCATAAGCTGGGAAAGAGGATATTAAAATTGAGCACATAGATATATGGATCAACACACAACTCACAAAATAGATAAGACAATTTTACTCAGGAATTGAAGAATGAAACATTGCAAAGGATGGTAGTTGTGAATGCTTTCATTAATCAAAATTAATTGGATAATAATTACAATGTAATATAATGGCTAAATAACCACATGCAATTTGAATCCATGTGAGGAAATTCGAATTAGTTAGACTCTACTTGATTGAATGGTTAACTGACCTTGTCTAAATCATTATCAAAGGACTGAATGGTTAACTAATCTTGTCTAAATCATTATCGGAGTTCATCAAAGTTCTAAATCACAACTCAAGTGTCTAATTCAGTGTTAACTAAGCTTAACTGAATCTGCTAGGTGAGGAATGCACCTCTCCTACATGCAGCCATGCAAACCTGGCGCTAACCGAATGTAGAGGACTAGAACTGCATGTAACTGACTCCTAACTGAGCTTGACTAGTCACCAACTCAACTCAACTGACCTGGGTTGGTATCGAAACTCCTAGTGGATCCTAAATTGTAGGGATTGATCTAGGAGGCTCCTAAATTGATGCATGCAAGTGCAATCAGTGGAAGTAGGCTTGAATTAGTGTTCCCCAAATTTTAGTAATTAGAACATGTGCCCCAATTAGGCCAAGTGGACCCAATGGTGCTAGTGACTAAAAATAGACTGGAAGGACTCTCGATTTAGACATATGACCAAATTGGACAAGGCCCGGGGGATTAATAATCCTAACACCCCCCTGAATGCTAACTTTGAAAATCTGTGGGCCCTAGTAACTAAGACCATAGGTCACCCATTACATCAAGTAAATTAAAGTAACTACTCAATATAAGGAGTTGGGGAAAAACACATGGGAAACCCCCCCCCCCTCTAATTAAGTAGGTAGAATCAGGATCAATTTGGTTATTCTATGCACAGGTATCTTAGGGCCTAGCATGTGAACCTGTCCACCATTATGTTTGGAAGAATATTCCTCGTTTGAAGAAGAATAAGATGCTCAACTAAATTAGAAATATAGACAGTTGTTGGATGAAGACTGGACCCATGTAGAGCAACTGAAATCAACTGATAAGTGAGAAAAGGTTCTTGAGGATTCAAACCATGTGAGGAATACTCAAGAAACTGATATGTTGCATCCATGAAAAAAAAACCATGATTGGTAAAAACAGCCCCAAGTGTTAGGAGCAAGTGTCTAGGTGGATGCAGAAAATATTCCTGTTTACCAGTTCTATGAGGAGATGAGCATGTGAACAAAAGTAGAGAAGCCCTAGGACTATGGAGAGTGAATTATTGAGCTCCATAATATGATATATATAATGAATCAAAAAATAAAATATCAGCAACCTCATAACAGGAAACTAACACCAAATCCCCAGCAACAATTTTGAGGAAGAATTGCGGTACTTGATTTTTCACACCAAAATTGGTGAGAGCAACTACAAGCATGACTGGAAGCTCTTGTATTTTAAAATTTGAACTAATAATATCATATCAGAAATTAAATCATATCTAAATGGGTTCATATCAAATCCAAAACTGTGAAATGAAATCAAATCCCCAGCAGCAGTTTTGAAGGAGACTTACAGTACTTGTTTCTTCACAAAATTAATGAGAACAACTACAAGCAGTACTGAAAGCTTATGAACCTAAAATATTGAACCAAGAAATATCATATCAGATCTAAATAAGATCATATCAGATCCAATAAGTTTCATATCAGATCCAAGAGTATGGTCCACTGAGATGGTAGATGCATAGCTTTCTTCTTCTTCAAAATTCTGAATTTTGGTGCATGCAATCCTACAGGAATTTGCTGGAAGATCTAGATCATGCGGATTGAATGGATCACTCTGGTAATATGATATTTTTCCCAAAATATCCAAGGTATTAAATATTTTCACACCAATAGCAACATTAGAGGGAGAGAAATAAAATTTCTCTTCACTTTCAGAAGCAATTACTGGCAAATTTTGCACAGAATTCAAAGGGAAATCACTGGAGGAGGACTTTGCTTCTTTTTCATCTTGAACAAATTTAGTAGAGAGAGTAGAGGCCAATAATTTTGGATTAGGAACTCTTATGGTGTTGGATGTGCTCTCCAAAGTGCTATTATGATCCTCATTAATCTTTCCAAAGGTTCTGTCTAATTTTGTCCAGAGATCTTTTGGATATTCAACAGATTTAGTGAGGTAGCACAAGCTAGGAGAGAGATTCGGAGCTATCATTCCAAAAGCTGCATCACATTCATTCAGCTAATCATTCTCACTCTCATATGACTCTTTACCGAGTTCTGTAGACACCCCATAGAGACCTTGTCTCTTCAGAGATGCAATCATCTTCATCTTCCATTCTGAATAGCTTGTGAATGGGGTAAGAAGAGGAACTGATGAATCCATTCAAAGTTGTACCTGCAATTACACAAAAGGACAAAGTAAGTTCGGATAGCATGCACATTTCAGGTTTTCATCACACCCAACATAGTTGATCAAGCAAGCTTGATCAACAATTCCTTAACTTGGGGTATTAAGTGGTAAACCTTTGACTTCTGGTGCAGTGCTGGAAGGAGCAATTTTGCTAAAAAAATGATCTAGTAGGATATCTAAGGAGGACAAGTTCCTTGTCCTACTAAGGCTCTTATACCATATTAAAATTGAGCACATAGATCTATGGATCAACACAAAAATCAAAAAATTGATCACACAATTTTACTCAGGAATTGAAGAATGAATAGTTGAAAAGTATTGTAACTATAAATGCTTTCATTAATCAAAAGTAATTGGATTTAATACAATGGCTAAATAGCCACATGCAATTCGAATCCATGTGAGGAAATTCGAATTGGTTAGACTTTACTTAACTGAATGGTTAACCGACCTTGTCTAAATCATTATTGGAGGATTGAATGGTTAACTGACCTTGTCTAAATCATTATTGGAGTTCATCGGAGTTCTAAATCACAACTCAAGTGTCTAATTCAGTGTTAACTAAGCTTCACTGACTGTGGTAGGTGAGGAATGCGCCTCTCCTGCATGCATCCATGAAAACCTAGCACTAATTGAATGTAACTGACTCCTAACTAAGCTTGACTAGTTGCCAACTCAACTCAACTGACTTGGGTTGGTATCGGCACTCCTAGTGGCTCCTAAATTGTAGATATTGATCTAGGAGGCTCCTAAACTGATGCATACAAGTGCAATCAGTGACAGTAGGCCTCAATTAGTGTTCCCCACATTTTAGTAACTGGAACATGTGCCCCAATTAGGCCAAGTGGACCCAATTGAATGCAATGCTATCCAAGAAATTCCATGTGGCATATGGTATTTAGATTCAGGTTGTAGTAATCATATGACTGGTAATTTAAATTTGTTTTCCAGTTTAGATAAATGAGTTCAAACTGATGTCACTAATATCCAAGTCACTAGTTTTGGAAAAGGTACTATTGGAATTATAATCAAATAGGGGAAGAAAAATACTATGCCTGATGTTTATTATGTCGAAGGTATGAAACACAATTTCATGAGCATTGGACATCTGATACAAAAAGGTTGTAGATTCTACATGGAACAAAATCATTATGTGATTAAATACTTACGTCCAAGCAACTAGTTTATAGCAAAAGTACCAATGAAAAGCAATAATTTATTTCCTTTGAGGATAATGCCATACATGAAAATAAATCCAAGTTCAGGAGTTGCATTCAAGGAAGAAATCAAAGAAGCAGACAAGCACTATGACAAGGAATAATTAAAGGACAGTGTTGAAATTCAAGCAGCATTTCAATTAGAGGTTCAAGATGAGTCCTAGCTGTGGCATTTCATATTTGGACATCCAAATTTTGGTGGGATGAATCTACTGCACATGAAGAATATGGTGAAAGGATTTCCATTGATCGTCAAACTAAAGAGAATTTGTAAAGGATGCACTTTTTGCAAGAAACATAGAGAAACTTTTCCAGATGAAAAGTCATATACAACATGCACACAACTTGAGATTTTGCACTCTGATATTTGTGGCCCAATTCAGACACCGTCCATAGGAGGCTGCAATTATTTTCTTACTTTTATTGATGACTTCACAAGAAAAACATGGGTACATTTTATAAAACATAAATATGATGCATTTGGATGTTTTTCAGTAGTTCAAGGAACTTGTGGAGAAGAAAAGTGGATACAACATCAAAATCTTAAGGACGAACATAGGGGGTGAATATGTCTCGAATGACTTCCTAAATGTTTTAAGGCCCATGGCACACACAACCAATTCATTGCACAGTATACACCTTAGCAAAACAGTGCTGCAGAGAGAAAGAACATAACTATTATGGATATGGTACACAACATGATGACAACCAAGCATTTGTCAAATGAATATTGGTATGAGGGAGTCACAACTTCAATATATATTATGAATCTATGTTCGACAAAGAGCGTGAAGAACAAAGTCCCGCAAGAAGAATATATAGGTATGAATCACGACGCTTCTCATTTAATTTTTTTTATTGTGTCGCATATGCTCATGTTCTAGATGAGCTAAGAAATAAATTAGACAATAAGGGACAAAATTGCATTTTTTTGTTACTATGAAGACACAAAAGAATACAAGTTGTATGATCTTATCGCAAGGAAAGTAACTATCAATAGTGATGTTCAATTTGTTGAGAATGAAGCATGGGATGGAACCGTCGAGAAGAATTTCAATATTGTGTCGATTGTCAAGCATGGCGACATGATGGAGGAAGTGATTCAAATACCACATGTAAGCCAAAATGTTGCAGCATTATCAACTCCCAAGACACTGTGACATGTTTCAGCACAAGAAACTTCGACACAAGTCATAGTTCAAGCTACTCCAACAAGCACACCAAGAGCTTAGAAAACTCCATCAAGTAGTTTGACAAGGTCGACATGGACAAATCCAATAAAGACAAGAATTTTGCGTGAGATATATGAAGCTGGTACACCAAATTCATTCTCTGTTTTTGCATTATTTTCTCAACTAGATGATCCTCTAACATTTGAGGAAGTTGTCGAAGATGAAGTATGGGCACAATATGTGGATGAAGAGATAGAATGCATTGAAAAGAACAAAAAACAGGATCTAGTAGATGTATTGAAAGATAAGGATCTAAATAGTTTCAAATGGATTTACAAGACCAAACAAGATGATGATGGGAATGTGCAGAAGCACAAGGAAATAATGGTTGCAAGAGGGTTCTCATAGTAGCCTAACATAGACTTCAAGAAAAAATTTGCACTTGTCACACGCATGGACATAATCGAAATATTTTTGTCCATTACTACACAAAACAAATGACCTGTTTATCAAATGGATTGTAAATCGACATTTTTGAATGGCTATTTGGAGGAGGAAGTGTATGTGGAAAAACCACAAGGATATGAACTTTTGGGACAAGAGAACAATGTATAAAATCTGAAAAAGGAACTCTATGGTTTGAAGCAAGCTCCTAGATAATGGTACAATCACATTGATTCCTAAATCACCCATAATGGATTTCACAGAAGTGAAACTGAATCGATGCTATACATCAAAGTTAATGGACAAGGTGTTGCTGGAAGCAACAGATCCAATTCTAGTTGTTAAAAATGGTAGCCTCATTCATTCATTAAGTTGGCATTTAGGGACATGATTTGTTTATGGGGTTTTCTTCACCCCTATTTTATGTACTATGTTTTGGTTTAATAAAAATTCCATTAAAGCCTTGTTTTTTATTTTCGGACTGTGGAAGCGCCCTTTTTATTTGTTATGTTTTTCCTTTTCACAACCCGCAAAGGCAGATTATGGATTCTAAAATTCCCTTTGTTTTATTGATGTTTTCTTTTCCACAACCTGCAACCCACAAATGAAGATTGCGGATTTCAGAAAACCCTATAGTGAATAAATTTACATTTTTCGGTTCCTCTTTTCGCATCCTACAATGCAGATTGTGGAAAGCTGAAAGTATTTCCATGAATGATTCTTTCGTTTTTGGTTCTGCAACCTGCAATGTGGATTGTAGAAAGCATAAACTCAATAAAAATAAATAAAATTGCAAGTTTACCTATTCACAACCCACAACCCGCAAATCTTTTGCAGATTACAGATTGTGGAAGTTAAAAAATGCATTCTTGATTTTAGATATTCTCCCGCATCCGGCAACCTGCATTGCAGATTGCAGAAATCAAAGGTCGAAGAATTTCTTAAAACTCATCTCCGCATTCTTATTTTCCACTCAAATACCAACTATTGATTTTATTGAAATCTAGGGTATAGATCTATTTAGCCGTTAAGTCTTGGTATATTTAAATCATTTGAATTTATGAATTCTTCACCTTTTTCACTTCTGATTTCTACTATGCTTGAGATTTTTACTGCAATTTTGTCATTGAGCTCACCAATCCTCTGGCTTCCAAGCTGTCCATGGGCAAGTTTTCAACTCTCAACAGTTAAATTCTCTTGTTTTTACCTTTGTTAAATTTTAATCATGGTTGCTAAAATTGTATCAGAATTTACCTCCAAATTCCGCCAACATGTCTAGAAACACCAGATCGAAGATTGCTATGAATGAGAAGAAGAGAAAAGACCCAAATGCGGACATCTTTTCTGACACTAGTGGACGAGTATTGGAAACTTTCTACGTGGACTAGTCCAAAATTTATGCTATCTTTGACAACGATGATTTATTTGCTATCACCCATGACCAACTAGTGTATGCCAAGATTAGCAATTCACATCTCCATTGCATTGCAGCTAGGCCTCCATTCATGCCTTACATGGACTTGGTCATGTGGGAACTTGACCATGCGAGCCCTGAGGAAAGGTATTTTGATGACCATGCTCACACTCAGGTGGCCTCTTTCCATCTAGAAATATTTGTAAGAGAATATGCTCTCAAACCTCCCCAACAACTCCTGAATGCCCAATTCCTTGATGCAACCATGACCTAGTTTGATTTTAACAAATTGATAAAATCATGGATGGACAACCCTGCGAATTCCATGATGACTATTATCAAGGAATGGTCAAACTTTTTAAAGGATTAAATGAAATGAAGGAGTTATATAATGCATTTGAGCATCAATATGATGTTCTCCATGATCACAACAGAAGGAGAAAGGAAGCAACCAGGGCCTACGATAACCTGGTAGAATGGAAGAAGTATATCAAAGACAGATCATATGATTTTCCAGTATTAGAAAAGCTCAATATCAAGAAGATTGAAGTGTCAATTGAGACATGGGAGAATGTCTGTGACCTAGTGGAGTCCATCATTAAATGGAAAGGTGTCTTGCAAGAGGATATGGTTTTCTTCAGAGACCTTGCTCAATTTTCTGGAGGTGCCATTGTTGGATCCTATTGATGAGGCTATGCCTCTGAAGCTAAAACTAGGACAAATTAAAAGTGACTTTTCTAAAGTCAAGGATCAAATCCAGGAGATCAATCAGCTTAGATCGGATGAAATCAAGAAATGGATCGAGACACCTCTCAATTCACTAATGAGGATTGACCTGTTCCTCTGAGAGTGGGTGAAGATCAATAAGAAAGATATTGCATCCCTAATTTGCAAAGCATATTTGCATTTGAAGCATTCTTAATATCGAGACATCTAGGATCTGATGGATGCGTTTTCCAAGTAGCGTTCTGCCCTTGGAAAATAATGAAATTGAATATTTGGTAACCCACATATTGTGAAGATTCTCTTCTTTGTAAATTTTTTGTAATATTATTTAAGGAGGAGGGTGTATCCCAAGAGAGGGGGGGGTCATGGGATTAAGTCTGGGAGAACTACAGGAGAAGGGATTTCCAAAGACATATCAGGAAAGCTCTATCATATTTGCAAAATTGTAATTTTTCGCAATTTTAATAAGGAGTTACAGTTTCTTATCTTATGTTTTATGGTTATCCATCAAATTTGTTTTATGAATTTTAGTCATTCTTCTATCTATCTGATAGATTGATCACAAGTTTCTCATGTATTGATTATGTCAACGTATGTACTTATGTACTTATGTTTCGTTACAATCTTAACATGTTAAATGTGCATTAAATAATTTTTTTAATTTAATTTACATAACATTTTCTGCAACTATTGAATAGTCATTGATCCCTAGTGCTAATTTTTTGGTATTGCTTGAACGGACAGCTTTGCACATATAATAATTTGAATAAAGCATTGAAATTGTCATTGTTAGTTTTATTTGAAGTTGGTTTAAGGGAAAAAACCTTATATATGTTTATAAATTGGGAAATTATTTCTTTATCATCAATCATACGTCATAATTGTTCTACTTAAATATCTTTCAGAATAATTGTCTCAGTTTCCTCAGACAGTTAAAAATAGTGCTCTGACACTTCAAACCTTTTCTCATATCTTCCTTATAGGAAGAGCACATCTACTCGATCTGGAAAATTGTGTGCCAGTGGAGGCCTTGTATCCATAGGATTTAACTAGCCTAAACAACTCGAGGATAGAATATTCTTTGCGTGGGATTGATTCAAAGAATTTCTAGTGGGACTTTATCCTTGTGTTGATTTCTTGTAGATTATCCATCAACCTAATAGTCTAGGTCGTTAACAAATGGTGCTAGAAGGAGGTCCATATATAAATATGTCAAAAAAAACTCAAGTAAATCTCCTCCCAGATCACAAATCATCACTAGAATTGAGATCCAAGATTATACATCTACAACTTAGCCTGTAGAAGGTAAGACAGAAGTCCCTGCCACCCCTATTCTTGAACAAGTCATTAGAATACTAGAATTCCTCTTTGTATCACCAACTAGAGGAACTCTCACCCTTGAACATTTGATAAAAAAGCACACAAGATATAACTACTAGGGTAGAGAAGAGGACTGAAGAGGCTAGGAGCCTCGGAGATGCTTTGTCCTTAACTTGTACAACTAATAACTATCATGTTAACACAAACACTTAAAACACTCCTAAACAAGGAGAAACTCCTGAGATCTAGATAGAACAATTGTTTGAGCAAACATAACAACCTTAAACCAATCCCCACCCCAACATCTGGTCTAGTGGACCACCACCTACACCTGCTTCGTCTTCATCACCATCTGAGGATTCCTCAAATAGTAAAACATCTTCAAGCCATTCCTCATCTGAAGAAGCACGAATGGATGAGCAAGTAAATAGACCCTGGCTAGACCAGGATGTTGTCATTGTCCTCGGGAAGCAACACAAGTTTCTTGAGAATCCTGAGAAGTGGACCCCAAAATTTAATCAAGATGAAAGACTTGCTATTGAGGATCATATCAAGACCTTTATGCATGCCATTAGGTTAATAAACGTAGCACATGAGGATGTGGTGTGCAGACTATTTCCATGTTCCTTTGAAGGCCAGGCTTCCACTTGGTACTTTGCCTTGGAATCTGGGACTATTAAATCATGGGATGAGTTTGAGAAATTGTTTCTTGAAAAATTTGGGGATGACAGTACCCCCGAAGATCTTGTAATGGATCTATCCTCCTTGAGGATAAAGGGTAAAGAGAGATTCAATTACTTTTACCATAGTTTTTCCTATTTGAAAAACACGATCCCTACCATTGTTCTTCCTATAGCAGAATTGTTGGTAGCTTATTACATTAAGGGTTTTCCAGCTCCAATCGCTATGTGGTTGAAAATGGCTCACAAAAATACTTTGTAAGAAGTTTTTTTGGAATATATCTCAGTAGAGAAGGACATGTTTTTCCTAAAGGACAATCCTGATGTCCAAGCAGACCATCCTTCTATATCCAGAAGGAGGAAAGAAAACCTTCCTAAACCCACACCCCAAAACAAAGACCCTTATGATATGGAAAACATGAAGAAGCTTTCGCAAAATATTTCAAATGATATGGTAGACCTTAAGAGAACTAATAATGACAATCAGGTAAATAATAGAGGTTTGGCAAGGCCACAATTCAGGAGACCTTACCATCCTCCTCAAAATAAACCTCCTCAGAATCTTGATGAAAACTTACCTATGATGAGATTTACTCCATTTTTAAATCCTTAACTTCTAGACCCTAAACTGCACAATATGATAGTAGAGACAGTGCACGTGGAGCTACATACTATGTACCTCCTAATGAAGAACAAGATCAACACATGAACACCATTAACTATTTTTTAGAACTATCCATGGAAGAAGAAGAAGATCAATATGAATCCATATTTTATATACAACATTTGCATAACACTAGAAGCATAGAGCATACATTAGAAGAAAATCCACCATCAACATCCACTCCAAGTGCAGGTAAAGCATCATCACCAAAAGATAAGGTAATTCCTGAAGTTGAGTGCAATTTGGTAGATGATTTGAAAAAGGACAAAGCAAATATTTATTTATTTGAACTTCTTAAAATATTATCTATAAAAGAAAATTTGCCTAAAATATGATTTTAAATAAATCAAGAGAGTTTCAAAATAATAATCTTGAAATTTATGCAAAGACTGGCAATCGAAATTCTAGTATGAAAAGGGTTCCCACTTTCCTAATCACTTTTGAAATTTTTAACAGAAATGTACACAATTATATGATTGATTCAGGAGCTTCATCTAACGATATGTCGGTTTTTGTCTGTAGAAAATTAAATGCAACATGGGAAACCTGTCCCACCCAAATAGTCCAATTGGATAGATCCAGAGTTAAGGTGGTAGGTGAACTAAATAATGTCCTCCTGACACTATCCATAGATCCTAGGATCCACCAGATAGTAGACATTGTTGTGGAAGATATCCCTTAGACTTATGACATGTGGCCGAGTAGGGATTGGTCAAAGAAGATCAAGGGATACTTTTTCATTGATTGTTCACACTTGTGGTTGCCATACAATGGCATACCAAATCAAATTAAAATTGTCAAGGAAAATTTCATGAAGCAAACAGTCACATATATTAATGACCCTAGTGAACCTGTTGTTTTCTTCACTTCAGCCATAGAACACTACACCTTTGACTCTTTTTTTGGGAGTTTTCCTGTTGATTCCTCCCCAACTGAAGATGTTGATAAATTGTCAGAAATCAATAATTGCATAGTTGTTCCATTCATTGGTGAGATTGTTCATAATGTATATAATGTTAATACAAATTTTAGGTTAGATTTATCTTCTTGGACACTTTTTTTATGGGTCTAAATCCAATGATAGTGTTGGTGCTGGTTGTGTACCGATTGATCCAAAAAGCACCAAAGTGATAATTTCCTGCAGACTTGAATTTGAATGCACAAAAACTATTGTTGAATATGAGGATCTTATGCAGGGGATCATGAAAGCAATAGATCTAGGAGCACAAGTCATTGAATGCTACTGGGATTCCGAAATCATAGTCAATAAGGTAAGGAATAAGATCCATTTCCTATCTCCCCATTTGTTAAATTATATAAAATTGATTAGGGACATGACTAATTCCTTCAAATATTTTAATATCAAATATGTCCCTAGGTCACAAAACTTTGATACAGATATTTTAGCCAACATTGCATCTAGGCTCATTCCCCCAGAAGTTTCGTCCCATGATACTTTTTCCATTGAGCTTATGTACAGATCTTCTATACCAGATAATGTGACAAGTTGGAAATTTTTTGATGATGATCTTAAAATTTTAGACTTCTTAACACCCCAAGGCACCTTTAAGGATTTATCCATATATGAGGTTGAGCATGATAATTCTTTATCTGACCATAATTTCCCTTCCAACTTGATTCCCAAGTTAGTCATCAATCTGGAGAAGTATTATGACCTGTAGGATAAATTTAAAGGTAATCCTAACTGCAAAACTCATAGTTCTTCTCTTAATTTCAAAACCAACAATATTGGAAATGAGCAAAACCCTCAACTCATTAACATAGGGGTTAGTTGTTCCCCAGAGGAAGAAAGGGCTTTAGTTAAGCTCTGTAGAGAATTCAAGGACATGTTTGCATCACGGGGGATTCACCTTATTGAGAAATATCTTATAACATCCATTCATAAAGGGGGGGTTTTAAATGTGAAAACTAAGGTCAATATATTGTAGGTATTTGGGGGAAGTGAGGGGTATCATATAAGGGGTTTATAGGTATTGGGGGTATAAAAGGGGGTTTCTTGTACAAATAAGGAATATATCGTAAAAATAGGGATTTTTAAATTATAAATATGTGTTGGGAGGGGGGATTAACAATAGGATTTTTGTAGGTAATTATCAATATCTAGTGAAATTAGGGGTATTCTTTAATATCCCATGAACGAAGGCGCTATGACATGGCTTCAATGAGTGAAGACCCCGTGGTTTGCATGGACTTATGATGATTTAAAAAAAAATATTCCTCTATCATGCAGCACAACAAACCTTTAAATCCTGACATAAAATCCTATCAAAAAAATGTTGAGAAATATGCATCCCAGTCTTGAACCATCTCTTAAAAAAGAACTTGAAAAAATGTTAAAAGCTAGGATCATTTTCCTGATTAGACACACTCAGTGGATCTCTAACCTACTCCCTATCAGCAAAAAGAGTGGGGAAATTATACTATGTGTTTTAATGTTCCCAAGTCTGCTATGCATACCTGAACACTAACTACTGCTGCAAATTAAATAAAATTCTTCCATGAACTTGAAACACTCAGTGAAATTTCTGTCTAGGAAAGTAAAGGTGTTTTTTCTGAGAAACTTGCAAGCAAGGGAGAAGGAAAGGGAAGAAAACAAAGGTAAATTTCAGGTATTTAATTTCCTCTTCTCTAACACATTTATATCATGCACCATTTAGGTTTCAAAATATGCTCCGCGAAAACCTACTCCCACGCTTTTGCGCCACCCAACCGTAAAAATAGGAAGAGTAGTTCAGTCCTTTCGAACAGGGGATTTGGGAAATTGAATATGGATATTATATAAATTTATATTATAGTATACAAATTTTTATTCAATTAAATAACATATTTGGAAATTTTAGGACATTGGATAGGAAAACTAGTCCCTTGGACTGCACTTTAGGATCAAGTTCTAGGACTTTCAAACACATGGATAAGGTTACTAAAAGTAAGTTTCAGACATGGAATGTGTTCAATACAAATTTAATGAATTATAATAAGTGAAATAAATAAAATTCTAAAGGTTTAAGTCCTTCAACTCATTCAAAATCTAAAACTAGTCATTTTTCAATACATTTCTAGCTAGGGTGTGGAAATGCTTCTCCAAAGTACATCATATCTATTAAAAAATATGTAATAGTTTTATAAAGGTAACAATACATTATTTCAGATCATTAATTACTCAATTCAATCTCACAGGAGTTTCAAATATTTACTTATTAATTTAGTCTTCATTACAAGGCTAGAAAACTAGAATTTGTGGTAGACATTGTAATGGAAAACTATTAGAACATTACAAAAAATTTGGCACTGTTAGGAGACTGATATTAGGGATTTATAATAACCTCAACTAATGGCATATATCCATCAATCTCTCTTCATCACTTCAAATCGCCAATCTCTCATAAAAGGAGGAAATCTTGAAGATAGCTCTGATATTCGAATGGAGGGGTGTCCCAATCACTCTAATGTGCTGCACTAAAATGGAAATGGCTTGAGAACCTGCAATAACACTCCATTAATGAATGAGATCTGATCCATATCTCCAATATAACCTGCAATGAGAAGGGAAGAAGAGGGGAGAATGGGAACTAGGGACTTGGGGCACATCACCAAAGAGACTGAGGATCACCACTCAGAAATGAAGCTTAAGCTACAATAAATTACAAAACATACATTAACCAAACTGAATAATGGAGTTGGAAATTCCCTTAATTATAACTTGGGTGACTTATTGAGAAATTCATTCACTTTTTGAACAAGTAACCTACTTTCCAATCCTGTTCCTAAGCCATGAGTGGCCCTCCTTGATGGGATTAGCAAGTTTGGTTTGCAAATGATGTTTCCTTGTTTTTATAACTTAACCCAAAGTGGAAATTTGACCTCCTTCAGAAAAATAGCAAGTATGAAGCTTAGTAAATCTTTCCATGTTTGTATCCTTCAGTCCAAAATAGAAATTGCGCCCTCCTTGAGTAATTAGCAAGTTTGTGCATAAGGTAATATTTCCTTGCTTTTCATCCTTGCACCAAATTGGAAACTAATCTGGATATTTTATATATTTTCTATGACATGTTTCTTTTTCCTTCTTTTGCATTTTTTCCATTTTTCCATCGTAGGAAAGTTTCCTAATGCACCCTCCTTCCTTGACAACTCATTTCCACCATTAATTATTTTTCATAATAATTAACTAATTACAAATAACATGAATTTATAAATTACATACATCCATAGTTTTAAATAATCAAAATTCCTGGGCATCATTAATTAATTCAATGTTTAACCCTTGGACACATGACAAGGTCAACACTTTCAAGGTCCCTTCAAGGGAGCGACATGGCAGTCCTCCCCTCCCAAGTCTTCTTTTCCTCAAGAAGAAGCACTCTAGAGTGCAACAAAATTTTTCCTCTATACTTCTATTGCACCACTATGATTATAGTCATTTCTCCAATGACCACTTCTTTCAACAAAATTGTCAAACTAGTTAAGGTAACTGAGTAGAATGTCTGGATCCCACTTCCTCCTCTTCAAGGATCCAAATTTTTCCTCCCCTTTCGGAAATATTTGATTCCAAAGAATGACAGGTCCCCATGGTATTATTTGTCCCCTTCCAATCATCAGGAACAACAAATTTTTTTTATCATCATAGAAGATGAAAATGAGGATGTGAAAATCATACCCCCACATTGAAAATTGATCACTCCCATGACAAACTAGATATCTTTGAGACTCTCCCACCAAGCATGGAACTTCTTAATGTGGGACCAAATAATATTGAGCCTCTCTAAAGTATAAAAATCCATGTGTAAGCTAGCACTGGAACTCATGTCACTATTGTTATGAAGACACAGGTGGTTATCCCATGCCCCTCCATATATACTGAAAGCATCATATAGGAGCCATACATGCTCATTCCATTGCCCATACAATTTTTCTGATGTGTCCAATGTATCTTCATTGATGCAAGCAATATGTTTACCCTCAAGTGCACACATCTTAATCATGTGTATAGCCACCCAATCAATGGGCACACAAACTTTCATGTTGAATGATTTGGGTGGGAATAATTGAGCTACTACTAATGCACTTGTCAAACCACATGGATTTACCATCAATCCCTCAACTGAAAGAGTGGGATTATGATGCTCCTCTTGTGGTATCAACAAGAAAAATCCTTTCACCCAATTTTCATCCCCACATGATGTGGATGAAATAGAAGTGTGGGGTGAGCGATTGTGAACCAACTCCCTACAATGCTCATCCATCAAGATAATGGATGCACAACTTCCTCCATTAGTTTGCTTAGTGATAGTGTGATCATGTTCCTCCTTCAAATTTGTACAATATTTTCCCAGAGGAAACTCATAACCTCTTAGGAACCATGCAAGTGCTTAGTCTTCATCTTGCTTGACCTCAAACTCCTCAAGCACATGAAAATCAGAATGTACCTCATGTGCATGTGTATGGAAGGTATCTAATGGCTGCACAATAATTCTTTGTTTTTGTTCACATGTCAAGATAATGTCAGTCACAACAAAAAATTTGTTGCAGAAATAAAATTCTTTACCTCCCAAGGTCTTCATTCCAAATATGTCTCTATCCACCCAATCAATGGATGAATAAGGGATTTTATTTTCTGATCCATATGGAATGTGATCAACCACTTATTCTGGAGTAGAATATACCATCCATAAGTTTATGTCATAAGGTGTATCCTTCGAAGCATGCATGCCAAACAACCCTCTATTGATGCAAGCAATTTTAGTACATCCTTCATCCTCTATTTTAGTGATATATTTATCTACCTAATCCATGAATAGATAATAATCTTTGCTTGCTGATTCAATTGGAATGTCCTCAGCCATATTTCCCATAGCTAAGAACACTTCATCCTTCCTCTCAATCTCAATGAGTGTTTGCCCAAGATTTTCTTCCTCGTATCTTTTCACAAGCATATGCAAATATGCTCCTTCCTCATGGTTGTCCTCCACATGAGGTTCCTTCAACAAATCCAAAGTAGTTACTGCCATGTGCACATGATTATTTTCCATGCGATATGGGGGGTGTGGTAAATTCAACTTCCTTTGAAGTTGATCAATATGCAACATTGAATCTTGAAGAGCTTCTTGTTTTTTTTTTCAAGGAATTATATGTAGCCTCCCATTTACTATGGATTCTTTTAGACTCTTGTGTTTCCATCTTGAATGCACAATGGCAAATTTCAGCCACCATGAGGAGATGTTCTCTATTGGATATTAAGTTCATATATCTCTCATTCATCTTAGACATGCCTTCTTTCAGTGCAATGCACTCCTCTAGGAAGGATTCTCCTTCCATCTCTCAACCAGAAGCTTTCCAACAACATCTTTCCACCAAGGCATTGATGTCAACAAATTTTTTCATGGCTTCCCTAAGCTTCTTTCTAACCTCCTTTAGTGATCCACTCAAATGATGTGGCTTACCAAGAATATCCTCCACCAAGGTTTCTTCTTCTAATATCTGACATATATGACCATTTTTCTTGTGGCATGAATCAACCACATAAAACTCATCCTCAACATATAGGTCAGCCTTTGAATTTTCTGCACACTCGCTTCCATGATGTGAAGTGGAAGGTATCTCTGAAGGCTGGAATAACATGTGATCTGTACAAAAATAAGAAAGCATCTCATTCCTCAGAATTTCAGCTTCATCATGCTTCAAGAGAGTCCAAAATTCTGAACTGTATCCATCCATTTGCATTAGATTTTTCTCCTTCAAATCTCCTAGTTCACATTTAGCTGGTGGGGGCTTGTATTCCACTTCCTTAGGGAGTTCAGGTGATGACTTCAGATCTAATATTTATTCTTCTTTTGGAGCTAATCCAAAATATCCCTTATCACCATTGAGAACATCACCTTTCTTTGCATAGATTTTTGTTCACCAACAGAGAGACTAGGAGTAAATTCATTTTTCTCACAATTGTCCTTCATCTTGCAGTACTTAGATGCAAGAGAAGTATTTTCCTCCTCCCATGGATTAGATGGTTTCAAGTTTACATGGATTCTGCAAAAATCAGAACTTTTATCATCCATTTCCTTCATCTTCCCATCTTTCTGTACAAATACTTTGGTAGCCTGCTCCTCCACCAAATTTTCTAGTTCACACCCAAGTGGTGTCGCCTTGTCTTCTTATTCCTTATGTGGCTCCTGAGGTGACTGTAAATCTAATTTGTATTCATATTTTGGATCTGATACAAAAGTTGTATTTCCACCACCATATGAACCCACGTCATTAGCAATGGTCTGAATGTCACTCACCAGGAAATCGGAAGTGCATTCATATTCATTCTCTTCTTGGAGTAATGGGAAACAAGCAAGATCTTCTGGAGCCTTCTTCTTTCAAACAACTTCAGGTTTCTCATTATTGAATGGTACTATGATAATTAATTGTGGAGAATCTTCTTGAAGAAAAACCAAATAATCTTAGAATGCTTGAACATGCTGATGGATTTGATGACTCTTCATTTTTGGTTCCTTCTTCCTCCTCATTGCTCGGACAGGTGGAACAACTTGGTTCCTCTATGGATAATTTTCTCCTCTTAAAATATTAATAATCTACATTCTAAGGCTCAAATCCAAATATGCGATAAAAATTCTCTCTTAAAGGAATGGATTTACAAATATCTTCCCCCAAGGCAAGATACTCTTCGTAGTGGTGGGGCAAGTTTTCAATTGCATCTATGATCTTCAATAAATCCTTCTTAGCATTAGCCATTGGTGGTTCAACCATATTGTATTTATACTCCTCATTTTCAAAAAATTAACCATCTTGGTATCTTGACATTTGAAACCCATCATTAACATATATCACCGCTTCTTCTTCAACAAATTGATCAAAGTCACCATCTTCAACTAGTGGTACAATCCTCATGGTTACAACTTGAATTGTTGATTTGAAAAATTTATTCACTGAGAGATTACTTTCCACAGGGGATGAGAAAAGTGCTCTGATACCACTGTAATGTTCTAAATTCTTCTATGCAGACCTGAACACTAACTACTTCTGCAAATTAAACAAAAAATCTGCTATGAACTTGAAACACTCAGTGAAATTTATGTCTAGGCAAATAAAGGTGTTTTCTGAGAAACTTGCAGGCAAGGGAGAAGGAAAGGGAAGAAACCAAAGGTAAATTTCAGATAGTGAATTTCCTCTTCCATAAAACATTTATATTTGGTACCATTTAGGTTTCAGAATCCACTCCGCGGAAACCTACTCCTGCGCTTATGGGCCACCCAGCCGTGAAACTAAGAAGAGTTGTTCAGTATTTTCAACTAGGGGATTAAGAAAAATGAATATGGATCTGATATAAAGTTATATTACATTATACAAAGGTTTATTCATGTAAATAACATATTTGGGAAGTTTAGGACATTGGATCGGAAAACTAGTCCCTTGGACTACACTCTAAGCTCGAGTTATGGGACATCCAAACACATGGAGAAAATTACTAAAACTTAGTTTTAGACATGGAATGTGTTCAATATTAAGTGAATGAATTCTCATAAGTTAAAGAAATAAAATTTGAAAGGTTTAATTCCTTCAACTCATTCAAAATCTAAAACTAGTCATTTTTCAATGGATTTCTAGCTAGGGTGTGGAAATGCTTCTCCAAAGTAAATCAGATCTATTCAATACTATGTAATACATTCAGAAAGGTAAGAATAAATTATTTTAGAATATTAATGAATGAATTAAATCTCACAGGAGTTTCATATATTTACTCAATAATTTAGTCTTCATTACAAGGCTAGAAAACTAGAATTTGAGGTAGACATTGTAATGGAAAACTATTAGAACATTACAAAAAATTTGGCACTGTTAGGAGAATTATATTAGGGACTTATAATAACATCAATTAATGGCATAAATCCATCAATATCTCATAAAAGGAGGAAATCTTGAAGATAGCTCTGAGATTCGAATGGAGGGGTGTCCCAATGACTCTAATGTGGTGTACTAAAATGGAAATGGATTGAGTACTTGAAATAAAACTCCATTAATGGATGACAGCTGCTCCATATGTCCAATACATCCTGAAATGAGAAGGGAAGAAGAGGGGAGAATGGGAAAAGGGGAATTGGGGCACATCACCCAAGAGACTGAGGATCACCACTCAGAAATGAAGCTTAAGCTTCAATCAATTACAAAACATACATTAACCAGACTGAATAATGGAGTTGGAAATTCACTTAAGTATACCTTGGGTGACTTGTTGATAAATTCATTCACCTGTTGAACAGGTAACCCACTTTCCAATCCTGTTCCTAAGCCACGAGTGGCCCTCCTTGATGGGATTAGCGATTTTGGTTTGCAAATGATATTTCCTTGTTTGTATAACTTAACCCAAAGTGGAAATTCGACCTCCTTAAGAAAAATATCAAGTATGAATCTTAGTAAATGTTTCCATGTTTGTATCCTTCAATCCAAAATAAAAACTACGCCCTCCTTGAGTAATTAGCAAGTTTGTGCCTAAGGTAATATTTCCTTGCTTTTCATCCCTGCACCAAATTGGAAACTAATTTGGATAGTTTCTATCTTTTCTATAACATGTTTCATTTTTCTCTTTTGCATTGTTTCCATTTTTCCATCCAAGGCAAGTTCCCTAATGCACCCTCCTTCCTTGACAACTCATTTCCACCATTAATTATTTTTCATAATAATTAACTAATTACAAATAGCATGAATTTATAAATTGTTGATGTATTTGTAACTTCAGAATGTATCCACTTGTATATCTTATGTATTGTACCCCGATGTTTATTCCGGGAAGCATCTATAATGTAATTGAGTCATGTCATGCCCGGATGTTTTGATCGAAGATTCAATAATGTAAACAAGTCATGTACAGTCATTGAGTTTAACCCTCCATTGTAAGTCAGGGAAATAGCCCCCACAATTGTGTCAAGGTTAACCCTCCTTGTTGATTGGAGGGAAATGTCCCCACAGTTCTGGGGCACTAGGGTTATTAGACTCTCCTAGAGATGTTGGCCCTAGTAAGTAATTGTTAAGTGGGGTCGACATGTTAAGGTGGAAATTAACTGAATGAAAGAATATAAATAAAGAGTGAGCCTCTCTATTTATCACACACACACTCACTCACTGGGGTGCATGAGTGAGAGAGGAGAAGCTCTCTCAAGTGTGTGAGAGAGAACAAGCTAAGGAGATCATCGTTTCTGTTTTCGGGTTTTACTGCTGCCATTGGTGCTCATTCTATCTCTAAGGAAGTTGTGGGGTTTTCTCCTTTATGGTTTCCTTGAGGAAAATCATTTTTGTCTCTTGTCTCTTGTGTTTATTGCTATGCATGTTATTCTCTCAGATAAGATCTTAAGATCATATTGCTTACATGATAAAAATCTAACCTGGTATCAAAGCTAACCTAAAAAGAAGACATTGTGCAGCTACAAAATCTAGGGATTCTTACTTTTTGGGTCTCTCTCCATAATCCATCAGAAAAATTATGCTAGGTTGACTCTCCATTGAAGGGCACATCTTTCTATCGAAGCATAATTGGATTCCAGGCATTTTCAATTTTTGGTGCGGGAAATTAGGGCTTTTTACAGAAAAGGAATTTTTGAGAGAGCATGACATAAGATTTCTATCCTCATCAAAATCAAATTTTAGAGACCTGTGTCAAGATTTTTGGTTGGGTGAAACTCCAGAAAAGTCAAACCCTAGTTTGACCCCGGGCCTGAAAAACCCTAAAATACGGAAACTAATAAGTTTTGGTACATTCGCTGTATCTCGGGATTGAAGAAGTCTCAGTAGCTGAAAATTTCATAGGTTGAAGATAGATTCTTGATGTACACTGTATCCAATTTTAAGCCTCGAATTCACTATATTCTAGGAGATATGATTCCTCCAAAATAGGATTCCGGCCTCTTCCAGAATTCATCCCTTAAAAGGACACCTGGGGAGAATTGCTATATCTCGGGCTACGAAGGTCCAAATGAAATTTCTGAAGATGTTCCAAAAAGGGTAGGTATTTTTATTTCTTTGGTCAAAGTTTCAGACCCAAAATATGAAACAGTGACATGTTTCCATCCGTACAACTGCGCTATGTTGAACAGTCCTGAGACGAGTCACCTTGGGAAAAAAATCATAAGTCCCAATGGGTGAAACCAATTCTGATGAAACCTATGGTTTTGGAACAAGGACAAACGAGGATACCTCAATACAAAATTTCAAACACAGAGGTGTATTAATTTCGGATATACCACAGAAACAATGTCAGGCATTTCTGCAGAACAAATTGGAAAACTAGGGCTTCCTGTTCCAAGAGCTTCCCTCCACTATTTTTAGAAAAGGAGTACATTGAAAATTTCACCTTGAAGAGTTCTATCTTTCTAGCCAATCAGATCTTAAATATACCAAGTTTTGAAAATTAGGGTTTCTCTGACAAACCCTAGATCAGCCAGCTCTGGAATCAGGACGGACACCTCAAATCGGTAAGATCTAATATTTTACTATTTTCATTTGAGGTTCTCATTTCAAAGTGATCTATCACATCAACTTGATGACAAGTTTGGTGAGGATGACAACTTCCAAGCATGGAAGTATAGGATGTCACTGGTTCTAGAAGGAAATGAATTGGACACCTACATAAGTAGAGAGGTTCCAGTTCTAGAGGGAGATGAGGCTAAAAGCCTTACACAAGAAGAAATTGGTCAAGGTCAAGAAGATCATTGTTGATTCAATCACAAATCAACTTGTACCACAAGTGTCTTCCCTAAATACACTGAAATAGATGTTTGATTCCTTGACCAAGCTATTTGAAGGGAATAATGTAAATAGGAAGATGACCTTAAGAAAACTAGTTGAAGAATGTAGAGACCATATAGTCATACTTTACGAGGGTCTCTCAAATCAAAGAACAACTTGAAGCGGTAGAAGAAGAAGTGGAGAATGCATAATTTGTGATAACCACCTTGAATGGCCTCCCAGGATCATGGGATTCATTCTTTCAAGGAATGTGTGCCAGAAGGAAGTGATTAATTTTGAGCAGACTCTGGGAAGAGCACACATAAGAATAATCTTGACTCATAATAATAGAAAAGAAGATGGGAGCAACTGAAGATCAATCTCTCACCATCCAAAGAAGATCCCTCAAGCGATGAGGAATATGAAGGACTCAAATCTTGAAGAAACTCTTATCCATCTTAGCATTTGGATAAGAAATGATAAATGAAGAAGAAGCTGAAGCTGAAGGCTCAAGAAGGATTCTACCCATGAAACAAATAAAGATAAGTATTCAATTGTCATTTCATGATATTGTTTTTGTTATGCATTCGTTTATATTTAGTTGATGTATTATGCATGATAGAATGTTTTCATTAATGACAGTATACTACTAATATGCATGTGATGGGTAAGTAGGTGATGGTGCTATACAACTCTCCATTGCTACTTATCTAGAATGAAACCTCTTTGCTGACATATTGGATTAGTGCATAATCGCAATGTTGTCCTAGCAGAGATGGAAGGAATCTAGAAAGTTTTTGTGAGATATGGATGAATGTTGTATTGGCTAAAATAGTTGCATAATCATATATCTTGATGCAAAAGAATTTTTCATTATGAATATACCTTATGAAATGTTTCTAACCATACAACTAATGCATTTGACTTATAGGAAAGATTGCCTAAAATCGCCTACAAGCAAAGAAGGATGAGACTTGTTTTGAAGAACAAGTGACGACAATTCAAGATGAAGAATAATATGAAAAATGCAGCAAAATCATTGATGTAGAACCTTCCAGCCATGAAGAAGTAACCAAGAATAAAGGGAATACTAGTTCAAGAAGAATGATGTCTAGGATGCAGTATCAATACATGAAGGGAATTTTGTAGTTCCATCATGCAGTAGATGGAAACATCGTGGGATACAAGGCAAGAGTCGTAGCACGAGGCTTCTCACAAAGAGAAGGCATATACTACAAAGAGACATTTGTAGCCACTGGGAGTTGAGACACATGAAAGGCAGAATCATGTGTGAAAATGAAAGAAGGCCTTGTACAAGCTCAAAAGACACCCATGGGATAAAACATACACGAGGAGCTTGATGAATATCTGAACCTTTGCTACAAGGTTGAAGATGAAAGTCTATAGAGGATGACAAGCTCATAGATGGATGCAAGAAGAATTTTTGAAAAAGTACAAGATAGAGGATTTTGGTATCCAGTGATCCTAGATGGATACATAGAATATTAGTAGCAGAGGAAGCTACTTGTCACTCTGGTATAGAATGTGTCAGTGCATAGAGTATGAAAGAAAGAAGGAGGATGATGCTTCACTTCAAAGGGAGTGACTGCAAAAGATCTTGAGGGTCGACACGACAGGATGGAAAAATTACTGATGAATCTAGGCCTTACTGTGAGTAAAGTGGATTCCAACCTTTTCTTCAAGGTTGAAGGCGGAAGACCAGTGATGCTCCTGTTATATGTCGATGACTTGTTCCTAACGAAAAATAGGAACTCATTAAAGTTGCAAGAAGGATATTTGCTACTGAGTTCAAGATGAAGGACTTGGATATGATGCACTGCTTTCTAGGCATGTAGGTGTGGCAGAATGTAGATGGAATATCCCTGGGATAAGGGAAGTATGTAGTAGAGATCTTGAAGAGGTTGAGGATGATGGACTGCAAGGCCATGACCACACCTATGGCATCGAATCTAGAGCTATTGAGTGTTTCTTTATCAGAGATGGTGGATGCCATGGTGTATTGTCAGATGGTTTGTTCCTTGATGTACCTGACGAATACAAGACCAGACATTTGCTTTGTTGTGAACACATTGAGACATGTTAACCTGATGGTTGCAAAGCATGCAGTGAGGTACCTAAAGGGTATAATAGAGTGTGGGCTCAAGTATGATACGAATCAGAACATTAACCTGGAGGGTTATATGGATTTGTATTGGGCAGACATTGCCATTGATAGGAAGAGCACTTCTAGATGCTACTTCAGTATGCGATCATGTGCGATCTCTTGGTTTGGCAGGATGGAGTCCTGCATGGTACTGAGTACAGCCAAGGCAAAATATGTTGCCACTTGCTATTTATGAGGTTGTATGTTTCTTTTGAAAAATACTATTTTATTTGATTGATCTAACTTGCATTTTGGTATGATGTAGAGAGGAGCAGTGAAGCTCCAATTTGTGATCCAGATTGAGATCTCTCGAAAGAGGGAGTTCTAACATAGCTGGTGAGACAGGTTGTCTGAGCATAAATCCTGGTGAAGCTTGTAGGTTTCTCAGACGTAAATGGTCTTCTAGGTTGTCCTCGGATGGAATCGGTCCTGGTGATGCTCACAGGTTATCCTTGGACGTAATCAGCCCTGATGTGATTCAATGCTAGAAATGGCCAGAGTGAAGTTTGATTACTTCAGGGAGAATCCTGATGTTCTCCAAATCAAGGTTCCTTCCAAGGGTAAGTGATGATTTCATTTTCCCTTCTAACATGGTGAGAGGATTGGTTTCTTCCATGGTCAGATGTAAGTTTTGTGCCTTTCTGACATGGTGAGAGGATTGGTTCCTTCCATGGTTAGATGTAAGTGTTGTTCCTTTCTGACATGGCGATAGGATTGGTTCCTTCCATGGTCAGATATAAGTGCTGATGCCACATCCAGTATGAAAAAAAGGACTGGCTCCATGATGACACATCCAGTATGAAAGAGGATTGGCTCTATGTAGATGCCGCATCTAGTATGAAAAAGGACTAGCTCTATGATGCCACATCTAGTATGAAAAAAGACTAGCTCAGTGATGACACATCCAGTATGAAAAAGGACTGACTCTGTGTAGACCCCGCATCTAGCATGAAAAAGGGTTGGCTTTGTGATGACACATCTAATATGAAAAAGGACTAGCTCTGTGTAGATCCCACATCCAACATGAAAAAGTGCTGGCTCTGTGATGACACATCTAGTATGAAAAAGGACTAGCTCTGTATAGATCCCACATCTAGCTTGAAAAAGGGTTGGCTCTGTGATGACACATCTAGTATGAAAAAGGACTAGCTTTGTGTAGATCCCACATCTAGTATGAAAAAGGACTAGCTCTGTGATGACACATCCAGTATGAAAAAGGACTAGCTCTATGTTGGTGATACATCAAGTTTGAAAAAGGATTGAATCTGTAGATGTGCATCTAGTATGAAAAAGGACTGGCTCTGTTGATGAAGACCTACATGGAGGCTAGGCCTACAACCAACATGAAAAAGGGCTGGCTCTGCAGAACTTCTTGTGATGAGAAGAATGGAGAGATAGCACCATTTTATTGAGATAGTGGAAGCAGTGATGATGATGATCCAATGATGATATAGCTTTGATGATGATCCAGTGATGATCCATATCAAGTAATGATCCAGAATTGATGATGATCCCGTGATGATCCATATTTGATGAATATGACTTGACAATGAACATGACTTGACAATGAAGATGACTTGAAGATGAATATGACTGGAAGATGAAGATGACTTGATGATGATCCAGATGATACAGAGAAGAAGACTTGTGCTGATAATTTGTGTCAAGAGAATACCTTCCTAGTTAAGAGGGAGTGTTGATGTATTTGTAACTTTGGAATGTATTCACTTGTATATCTTATGTATTGTACCCTGATGTTTATTCTGGGAAGTATCTATAATGTAATTGAGTCATGTCATGCCCCGATGTTTCAATTGGGAGATTCAATAATATAAGCAAGTCATGTACAGTCATTGAGGTTAACCCTCCATTGTAAGTCGGGGCAATAGTCCCCACAATTGTGTTAAGGTTAACCCTCCCTTTTGATTGAAGGGCAAAGTCCCCATAGTTTTGGGGCACTAGGATTATTATACTCTCCTAGAGATGTTGGCCCTAGTAAGTAATTGTTAAGTGGGGCTGACATGTTGAAGTGGAAATTAACTGAACAAAAGAATATAAATAGATAGTGAGCCTCTATATTTATCACACACACACTCACTCACTAGGGTGTATGAGTGAGAGAGGAGAATCTCTCTCAAGTGTGTGAGAGAGAACAAGCTGTGTATATCATCTTTTCTATTTTCAGGTTTTACTACTACCATTGGTGCTCATTTTATCTCTGAGGAAGTTGTGGGGTTTTCTCCTTTATGGTTTCCCCAAGGAAAATTCTTTGTGTCTCTTGTCTCTTGTGTTTATTACTGTGCATGTTATTCTCTCAGACAAGATCTTAAGATCATATTTCTTAAATGATAAAAATATAACATAAATTACATGCCTCCATAGTTTTAAATAATCAAAATTCCTAGGAATCATTAATTGATTCAATGTTTAACCCCTGGACACTTGACAAGGTCAACACTTTCAAGGTCCCTTCAAGGGAGGGACATGACATGTGTGGATTTCCACAAATTAAACAGAGCATATGAGAAAGACAATTACCATGTTCCTTCAATGGAATGGATTTTACAAATGGTTTCGGGTGTGGAAATTTTTTCTCTGCTAGATGGTTTTTCTTGTTATAATCAAGTTTTGCTGACAACCTCCGACCAACTTAAAACCTCTTTCAGAAAACACTGGGCACATTTTCCTATAGGATAATTCCTTTCAAACTGATAAATGCTGGAGAAAAATTCCAAAGAGCTATTGACATAGCCTTCAGAGGTTTGACATAACCATTTTTTTGAAAAAACGACATGATCATCTATTTGCATTGAGATAGGTTTTTGAAAGATGTAGAAAGTATGGGATTTCTTTGATTCCAAAGAAATCATTTTTTGTATTTATAGAAGGTAAGCTTCTAGACTATTTTGTTTCCAAATATGGGATGATAATTGGCCCAGAAAGGACAAAATATATTGCAAAAATTGGACTCCCGAGTTCAAATAAGGTCATGTAATCTTTCCTTGGAAAGATAAATTTTGTTAGGAGATCTGTACCAAACTTTGCACAGATTGTTAGACCACTAGAAGACCTAATTAAGAAACATGTTTTATTTAAATGGTTTGACATTCAAAAGGATGCATTTCTCAAGATTAGGAAATCTATAATGGATGCTCCTGCATTAATGCCCCTTGATTTTGACAAAGATTTTATTTTGTACACATTTGCTACAGATTTTTCTTATGTTGTTGTTTTGACTCAAAAACATGCAGAGGACACAGAGATCCCTATCTCATTCATGAGCTCCACATTCAAAGGGGCTAAAATAAACTATACACATATCGATAAATAAGCCTACACTATCTATACATTTATCAAACATTCCAGGCCATATCTGTTGAAATCTAAAACAAAGGTGATCGTCGCTTATGCAGCTATAAGAAACGTTTTGGTTTAGGAGTTAGGAGAGAAGAGAGATCACTGGATGACTGTGCTTCAGGAATATGATTTGGAAATTAAGCCTACCAATATTGTAAAAGGGAAGGGCTTATGTTTTATAGAATCCTGATCTAACGACCCAGAGCAGGAATAACAATGGATTCATGAAGAAGATATGTATATAGACACAGTTGATGTTATTTCTGCTCCATCTTTTTAATGGTATGTTGTTATTAGGTTTTATATTACTCACAGGTGTTCTCCTCCAACCCTATATTTTAAGAAGCGTAGGAATTTGAGGTTAAAAGTAACACCTTACCAATTTATTGATAAAGTGATTTTCTATAGAAATTATGATGGTGTCTTTCTCAAGTGTGTAGAAAAATGAGAAGCTCACAATATTCTATTTGAAATGCGTGTGTGCAGGACCTGTAGGAGGACATTTTTCAGGTGAAACTACTGCACATAAGGTTTTGAGAGCTGGTTATTACTTGCCTACACTATTCAAAGGTGCACATATCTTTGTCAGAAAGATGTGCTGGTAAGCTTTAAAAACCAGCCTTTCCCCTCCAACCTGTTACTGTCCAGTTTCCATTTATACAATGGGGACTGAATTTTTTGTCCCCATTACTCCTTCCTCTACTTTGCAGCACAAGTATATCTTAACTACAATAGATTACTTTACTAGGTGGGTAGAATCAGTTCCTCTCAGAGTTGTTAATACAAACTCGATCATATCCTTTTTAGAAAGTAATATTGTCACCAGGCTTGGAGTCCCTAAATCTCTTGTACTTGACAATGCCTCATATTTCAATTCAATTGATCTTACACAATATGCCCTTGAAAAGGAGATCAAAGTGAAGTATTCTACAAACTATAATCCACAAGGTAACAACTTAGAAGAATTTTCCAATAAGAATCTGAATAACATTTTAAATAAGACTATGGCTACATGCCACAAATATGTCACACTAAGATCTTCAATGCCCTATGGGCAGATTGAATCACTCCAAAATTTTCTATTGGAAACTATCCTTACTACCTTGTGTATGGAAAATAATCTATTCTACCATCAAACCTCCTCCTTCCATCACCACAAATAGTACAATCTTTTTCACAGGATGATGAATCTTCTCCTCTTGAGAATCGAATTGACACACTTCTTAAATTAGAAGAGGAAAGGGAGAAATCCAAAAATAAGCTATATCAACATCAACAATTGGTTAAGAGGTGGTTTGATGATAAATATTTAACCAACCATGAATTTTAGGTTGGGTATCTAATACTGAAATGGGACAAACCCCACAAACCCCACAAAGACAAGAAACACTACTCTAAGTTTCAACGTATGTCGGTAGGGTCATTCACTATTACAAAAAATCTTGGCCCTGGTACTATCTGGTTACAGACATTGGGAGCTTTCCCTAAGACCTATCCAATAAATATCCATCTCCTTAGAAGGTATTTAGTTTAAGGTAATATTTGCTTATCTGTACATAGGTGTGTTCCTTTGATTGGTTTTTCTTTTTTCGTTTGTTTTGTTTTGATTGAATTTTTATTTGTTTTACTTCTTGTTGTGAAACATGGTATGGCCACAAAAATTTGTTGCAACTAGTAGTTAGTTTATCTTCAAGATTTATAAAAAAGGAATTTCAACTTGGGTACGTCAAAAACCTTTACTCGGTTTATATCTAAAATGGTTCTTTCATGGGAATACAATCTGAGATCTATGCCAATAATTTAAATTAGATCTTCCCTCCTGGAATCATTATCATTATTAACCCTCTTGACAATGACTAATTTTTTAGGAGCATTCTGGTATTCCTGTCAGGTTCCTCAGTGGTTATTGGTAATAAATATTTAACAACCCCTTTAATATTTTTTCTTTTTTTTTATCTCGCCTTGATCACCTTGAAACTGAATAAAACCACTTAAATAATTGTAAACTACAAGATAGTGGGGATTATTACAAGCCAACCTATCATGTTCATAGGCATTCTTAGTGAATGACATTACCACCATATGGTTCCCAAGATAGGGTAATGGCTTGCAGTTTGCATTTGTAAATAATCTTGTTTTTCTTTTCGTTTTGACTTCAACTTGTTGTATTGAAGAATATGGGGTATTATCACAAGCCATCTTGACCATGTTCATGGGTCCTATTTTGGACTGGAATTATTAGTAGGTGGTTACCAAGCCATGGTAATTGTTTTTGGTTTAAAAACTAAAAGAAAAGGAGTCTCTTGATAGAGCTAGCTTGTTTCATTTCCAGGTAGGAAATTTGTGTGGCATTGCACCTTACTAGGGAAGTGGTGTTGTTTCAACCAAGTTGTTGTTAATTTCTTATCTAAAAAAATAGAAAAGTAAAGAAAAAGAGAAGATATATTTTTGTGTACAATAATTTTTTGTATATATTCACCAATAAACAATCCACATTCAAGGTGATTATCGGTTTGATGGTCTTGAGATAGATCAAAGTTTCCTATAAGCTTATCATAAACTTCCCTCCTATGCTGACAGTTTTCTTACAGGGAGACCTTCTTATTTCTGAAACTTTTTCATCTGTTGAGTATTATTATCAGTGGTTTGGGGCTAGGAAATGACAATTATACATATTACTTCTGCTAGATATGGTTGTATTTTCATGAAGTTAATGTTCATTATAGAATTAAATATTTTCCTCACCGATATATCTTCTTTGAAATTATCATGTTGATATGTACAGAGATAATTGCTTCACCCAGCAAGTCACCATTTGTTGTTGGCATAAAAAGATCCCATTTTAGTTGTTAAAATGTGAGCCCCATTCATTCATTAAGCCAAACTTGAGGGCCATTATTTTTTTATGGGTTTTTCTTCACCCCTATTGTAAGTACTATGTTTTGGTTTAATAAATTTTCCATTAAAACCTTGTTTTTTTGTTTTACGGATTCCGGAAGTGCCTTTTTTCTTTGTTATGTTTTTCCTTTCAACAAGCCGCAATATGCAACATGCAAATGTAGATTGCAGAAGTCCTTTTTTTTAAGGTTTTTGGAAAAATATTTTCCCGCAATATGTAACCCACAATGGCAGATTGCAGATTCTAAAAATTCCTTTGTTTTATTGATGTTTGCTTTTTCGTAGCCCGGAACCCGCAAATGCAGATTGCGGATGTCGAAAAACCCTCTTGTCAATAAATTTACATTTTTTAGTTCCACTTTTCGCATCCCGCAATGCGGATTGTGGAAAGAATAAGTTCTTTCCATGAATAATTCTTTCATTTTGGGTTCCACAACCCGCAATGTGGATTTCAAAAAGTGAAAACTCAATAAATAAAATAAAATTGCAAGTTTTCCTATCCGCAACCCTGAAATTTTTTTTTGGATTGTGGATTGCAAAAGTTAAGAAATTCATTCATGATTTCAGATATTATCCTACATCCTACAACCCCCATCACGGATTGCGGATTACAGAAATCAAAGATCAAAGGATTTATTAAAACTCATCTTTGCATTTTGATTTCCCGCTCTAAGCCCAACCATTGATTTTATTAAAATCATCGGTACATATATATTTCACCATTGAGTCTTGGTGTATTTGAATCATTTGAATTTATGAATTCTTCACCATTTTCACTAGCGATTTTTATTTTGCTTGATATTTTTACTGTGATTTTCTCGTTGAGCTCACCAATCCTCTAGCTTCTAATATTTCCATGGGTAAGTTTTCAACTCTCAGTGGTTGAATTATTTTTTTTACCGTGGGTAAATTTTAATCATGGTTGCTAAATTTGTATATGAATGAGAAGAAGACAAAGGACCTAAAAAACGACATATTTTGTGACACTAGTGGACGAGTGTCAGAAACCCTCTACTTGGACTGGTCCATAATTTATGCTATCTTTGAAAATGAGCATTTTTATGCTATCACCCATGACTAGCCAGCATATTCCAAGATCAACAATTCGCAACTCCATTGCATTGCATCTAGTCCTCCATTTATTCCTTACACGGACCTGGTCAAGCAGGCACTCTACTAGGAGAGCCCTAAGGAACGATATTTTGATTACCATGCTCACATTCAGGTGGACTCTTTCCACCTAGATGTCTTTGCAAGAGAATATGCTCTCAAACCTCCCCAACAACTCTTGACTTCCCAATTCCTTGATGCAACCATGACCCAGTTTGATTTTGACAAACTGATAAAATATTGGATGGACAACCTTGCAGAGTTCATGATGATTATTATCAAGGAATGGTCAATATTTTTAAAAGATTCAATAAAATGAAGGATTTATATAATTCATTTAAAAACCAATCTGACATTCTCCATGATCACAATAGAAGAATAAAGGAAGCAATCATGTCCTGTGACTACCTAGTAGACTAGTAGAAGTATATCAAAGACAAATAAGATGATTTTCCATTCTTAGAAAATCTCAAGCTCAAGAATATCGAAGTGTCAATTGAGACATGGGAACATTTTTGTGACCTGGTGGAGTCCATCATTAAGGATGGAAAGGTGGATTGCAAGAGGATATGGTTTTCTTTGGAGACCTTGCTCAGTTTTCTAGATATGCCATTGTTGGATCCTATTGATGAGGCTAGGTCTCCGAAGCTAAAGCAAGAACAAATTGAAAGTGACTTTGATAAATTTAAGGAGGAAATTGAGGATATCACTCATCTTAGCTTGGATGAAATCAAGCAACGGATCAAGACACCTCTCACTTCACTGAGGAGGATTGACCTATTCCTCTGAGAGTGGGAAAAGATCAAGAAGAAAGAGATTGCATCCATGATTTGCAAAGTAGAGTTTCATTTGGAGCATGCTCAATATAGGGACATCCAGGATCTGATGGATGCATTTTCCAAGTGGCGGCCCACCCTTGGAAAATCATGAAATTGAATATTTTGTAATCCCACATCTTGGGAAGATTCTCTTCTTTGTAAAAATAGTGTAATATTATTTAAGGGGAAGGATGTCTCCCAAGAGAGGGGGGATAGCGGGATTAAGTCTAGGAGAACTACAGGAGAAGGGACTATCAAAGACATATCGGGAAAGTTCTGTAATATTGGAAATATTGTGTTTTTTTCAATTTTAATAAAGAGTTACATTTTCTTATCTTATGTTTTACGGTTATTGATCAAATTTATTTTATGAATTTTAGTCATTCTTTTATCTATCTAATAGAATGATCATAGGTTGATCATGTATTGAATATGTTAACTTATGTACTAATTTTTCATTACAATCTTAACATGTTAAATGTGCATTGAATAAATGATTTTATTTAATTTACCTAACATTTTCTGCAACTATTGAACATTCATTGATCCCTAATGCTAATTTTTCAATTGGTATTTCCTAAAATGACAGTTTTGCATGCATAATACTTTGAATAAAGCATTGCAATTGTCATTCAATAGTTTTATTTCAAGTTGGTTTAAGGGAATAAACCTTATATATATGTTTATAAATTGGGAAATTATTTCTTCATCATCAATCATACATCATAACTATTCTTCTGAAACATCTTTCATAATCATTGTCTCGGTTTCCTCAGACAGTTCAGTCTAATACTCTGATACTTCAAATATTTAATGATATCTTCCTTATAGGAAGAACATATATACTCGATATGGAAACCCTTGTTCTAGTGGAGGCCTTATATCCATAGGATTTAGTCATCCCAAACAACTTAAGGATAGAATCTTCTCTGCGTGGGATCGATTCGAAGCCTTTTTGGTTAGACTTTATCCTTGTCTTGATTGCTTGTAAATTATCCAACAAACGACCATCCCGGGCCGTCAACACTAGGTAACATGTTAATTGTCTGCATGTATGTAGATGATTTAATATTTACAGGTGATTTTGGCTTAAAGGATTTTAGAATAGTCATGGAAAGAGTATTTAAAATGACTAATTTTGGGCTTATGAAGTTTTTTCTGAGCATTGAAGTCCATCAGTCTGAAAGTGATATATTTATATCACAGTCGAAGTATGCAAATACAGTTTTAAAAAGATTAAATATGTCTAATTGCAAGGTAGTCCCAACATCAATAATAATAGGTTTGAAATTGAGCAAGAATGAATATGGATCAAATGTAGATCCTACGTTGTTTAAAAGGTTCATTGGTAGCCTTATGTATTTTATTATGACAAGGCCAGGCATCATGAATGGAGTAAGTATGATCTCAAGATTCATGGAGTCAGCAAAAGACTCTCATTGGAAAGCAGGTAAGATTATTTTGAGGTATGTAATTGGCACAAAGAACCTTGACATTATGTGTTCAACCTCATTAAATTTCAAACTTATTGGATACACTAACAAGGACAATTGTTAGATGTACAACATCGAGAGTCATCCTCCATGAGACTTGTTGTGTCAAGTCCAAAACTTATGTTGTATTAAGTTCATATCCTCTCCATGAGACTTGTTGTGTCAAGTCCGAAACTTATGTTGTATTAAGTTCAATTACTTATTGTGTTAAGTTAAATATCTTGTGTTGTATCAAGCTAGGACCTTGATCAAGTCCTATTCGAGAGATATGATTGTACTAGGATATTATGGTTAAGATCACGACGCTATGTTAAGGTCTCAAACTTGTGTTGTATCAAGTCTAGAAATTATGGTGGATTAAGTTCACGTGACTTATGCTATATAAAGTCTCGAGGATATACTATGTGATGTATGGATAGTCATAGTCAAAAAGTTCCACAAGTATCCTTTAGGTATTAGCTACCCCTAGAGTGATTTACTTTAGCATGTGACTATATGACCTCGGGTAATACATATGATCATAGGTTCGAAACTATTCTCATGAGTGTGATATGATATAGAATTAATGTAAACACATATGGACCATGCAAAGAAAATTAACATGAGAAAAAATATAGAGAGAGAATTTGACTTTCCCATGTATGCCTTCAAGTGAACTCAAAATAATAAGACATCAGTTACGATCTTAGTTGTGATCAAACAAGTTCAGACAATTAAGGAATCAACTCCTTAATTTATACAAGTGGTTGTTGGAGAATACATTGATGGAGTTACATTGAATATTGTTCAGTTACATTCAATTTCATTCAGTTACATGCAGTTCCATTCAATTTAGTTACATTCAGTTCCATTCAGTTACATGCAGTTCCATTCAATTCAGTTAACAACTCAGTAGAGATAGTTAAACTCAGTGAATTAATGGAGGGCGCATGGTTGAAGATGAGACAATGTTCTTAGTGTTAACTACTAACCGAAGCATGCAAATATTCACTACCTTCCTTGTGTGACCTAGTTTGACTTGTTATTAAAGTGTTATGCACTTGGAAATATCATCACAGTGTTCCATTTGATCTCTACTCTCTTGTGCTATCGAAAAAACAATATGCTATTGTGTTGTAATCATTCTCTGCTAATTATCAATCATACTCTAAGATGGTTTTCTAGGTTTTTTATCCTCCTAATCAGTGGAGGATTTTCCTAGGGTATATCATGTGTTATATGGTTTGATTTATTTATGTTTTTGGATTATTGATGATATCTATCTACACTGTAATTATGGATTAAAGTTTTAAAGTTTGAGATCTCCATTTTTTCTCAAACACTCACATGGTATCAAACCAAGGGTGTGAACGAGCATATTTTGTGCAAGCAACTAAAGCCTATGCAAACCTTCAAGTATTAACAAAAGAGATTGGACCCATGGCATCGATCTTCATCCAACCGAAAGACTGACTTGAAGGTGCTTACACCTTCAACACATGGAAAATGAGGGTGCTATTAATTGTTAAGTATCATGATATATATGCCTATGTGACCTCAGTGATTTAGGAGCCTCTATCCAATGTAGGGTGAATTCAAGAGCAAGTCAATATGCACCATTTCCTTCACTTTTTAGGAGACAAAGTTAAAGGAGTCGCTCTGATCAATCCGTGAGGAATAAGACAAAACAATTGAAAACCCACTTCCGAAATAGGTGGTTTAGCTTATCGAAGAGAATATTTAAGAAAATCGCAACAATTTGATTGATATGATCTGGTATTTGAAGATGAAATTCTCATAATCTATGTTATGGATGTCTTACCAAAGTGGACGAATTGATGGAACAACCTTGATATTTGTGGTTGGATATTATCACTATTCAATAGATCTTGTGTGTAATGAAATACTAATAGGGTTTAGAACTTATTTTAATAAGACGATGATGATCATTGGAAGAAGTTTTCATGAAGAATAAAATTCACTCCAGGTTGCAAGGGATCTAGTTTCTCCATGTAGATATTCTCTACCTCTCGCATGCACTCAAATTTTGAAACAGATCAAGACCGAGGGACTCTAGTAATATCCACAAGGAAGCAGAGATCAAGAGGTAGCATGCAAAACAATAAAAGACAAGTACCTGAATTTTTTATTGTATACTATTTAGATTTATATGCTTTTGAATGTTTTCATTACAGTCATATAGATATTTGTATTCCTGAGATTAGGAATTGTGAGCATATATGTTGATTGTCTTTCCTTTATTTACAAATAACAATATTTATAAAATATGAATATAGAGCATCCATGGTTGTTCATAAGATGTGAATATAGAGCATGCATGATTGTTTTATAAAATATGAATATAGATCATGCATGATTGTTCATAAGATATGAATATAGAGTTGCATGATTGTTCATAAGATATAAAGCATGCATCATGGTTTCATAAATATATGAATATAGAGATGCATGATTGATTCATGAGATATGAATGTTGGGTTGCATGATTATTTAATTATTATATGCTTTTATAAAATCAGATTTTGTTTCATTACAATCTATTCTCCTGGAATTATGAATGATGTTATGGTATAAACATGATTAAAAGCATATGTTACAATATTTCTATTTTATTTGTAAATAGATAATTCATGTTAAGAATAATAAGGGCTTGCATAAATCTTCATGATATCTAAATATAAAAATGATATAGAACTGCAAAATATTACATGAAATGTGAATGGGGTTATGTCAAAATATTAATTTAATGTGTACATAAATATATGAACCACTGCAAATACATTGAGGTATTCATGTGATTAAAATTCGTGAGATATGGCTATACTGAAACATTGGTTAGAATGTTTCGCATGTCAATATGTGTTTTTTGTCATTTTATTGAAATGAATGGATTATGCAAGGTTGTTAATAACTTGATTGAATTTGGCTTGTAGGGAAAAACTATATGTTCTTACCTACAAGAAAAATGATATGTATTGAATGAAGAGTAATTATGGTTGTTGATATTAACATAGAGAGGCATGCTGTTAAGCAAGAAGCATCTAGTAGCAGATCAGGAGGTTCCTATGTATTAGGAAGAAGTTAGAATAGAATCCCTAATCTTAGTCTAAGAGATGTAATGACTCTTGAAGATAATTAAATGATCTTATTTACATTCATGTGTCAATAAGATCTCCAGACTAAGATGAGCATGAAGTCTCTATAATGGAGGACACAAATGATGATTCTCACATCCTGATGGTGAGAAGGAGTAGCTAGATTTGGTAGCTCCTAAAGAAACCAATAAAAATGGTTGATGTATATTTTGTTAAAAGGAGCCTTGTATGATATCCACATTCATAAGGAAGTTGAGAACTGTATTCAAGAATCTTGTTATGATTCTTATGATTAGTGTTGTGGCAGTCAGTAGATAAATTTTTTCCTCAATTAAGGAAAATGTGTAGTAAAAGAGCCTGAAGAGTTTCAGGATGATGGACTACAAATCCATGGACACACATATGAAGATAGATATGAAATTTTATAATTATTATTTCATATTTGGAGGATCTCAAGCCAGTTGAGATGTATTTGGTTAGTTATAGGTCCCGGGATCTGTTATATGTTTTGTAGTTTGTACATAGACATGTACAAAGCATGTGTTGTGGTACCTATTTAGTGCAAGTGTATGTGGACCCAGATATGTATTGGTTAGTGAAATAGAGCTTCAAAGATATATGAAATATGACTAGTATAGTGACCGAGGAATATCACATGTGTTTCTCTAGATAGAGCATGTTGAAAAGCAGTAAAGATTTTTGAGGTTTCTAGTCAATTATATTTGATACATGGTACATATCCACAGTTGAGAAACATTACCAACATTCTTACTAAGCCTCTGTCTGGGACAAGCTTGGTATAGTACAGAAAAACCCCTACAGTTGAAGAGGGATTATTGATGTATCTTTGTAGGAAACATCATATAAAATCCCCATCATTTTAGTCATGGTACATGACTCAGGAAGCCAAGGGTTGTGGTACCTTTTGGAGTGAATCCATATGAGCAGAGACATGGTCAAAGTCTCAGATACTATTGATACTCTAGAAGAGTTATAGTATGGACTACGAGAGAATAGTTAAACCTCTCATAGAGGCACTTGGGGTACAACAGTATAAAGAGAAGAATCACTAAGAAAGTGATTAGGCCTTGAAGTACGTCGCAGAGAACTTCTCCAGATAGAAGAAGATTCAACAAGTCAACAAATGTTGAAGAGTGAAAGAAAATATAATACTTTCTTTATGCATGTTACTATACATTTGTTATATAATGTTGTATGTGATGGATTTAAAATTCATGCCATTCTAGTTTAGAGAAACTTTATTCTAGATTAGATCCGGATGATGCTATTATGTGTAAGTACCTAGTTGGTCTTTGAGCAGGCCTGTTGTATTTTATGATTACTATTAGGCATATGTTTGAGTACCTTAGAGGTACATTAGAATATGCCCATTATTACATGGAAGACCTATTATTTGATTGTGTTTTCCAGCTATTTTTTTAGCCTGAGATAAGTGTTGTAATTTGTGGCTAATACTAGAAAATCTAAGTGTAATGCAACTAGTACTATAGAATCAAGATGTATGTCTAAGAGAACTTCAGAAGAAAAATGTGTTTTGTGGATAGTACTACATATTTAGGAGTAGTGTAGCTTGGGAAGCTACCTAGTAGGGTTAAAGAGTTGAGCCTACAGTTATTGGGTGTTAATATTTCTTGAAAACCCTATATGTGTGTTATGATAAAACACATTTGAGATGAAGTTTTACTTCATTGAAGTCATGGTCATGTAAATTTAATTCCAGTACATAGTTATTTATGAGCGGATTGAAAATTTGTGACAATCCTCTATATATGACAAATTTTTGACACTTCTGAGATCATCTTGGTGTGGCAGGAAATTCCTGGTATGGAAAATAATGTATCCCTCGCTGAGAGGGAGTCACTAGATGTATATCCTTGGGAGTCATCCTCCATGAGACTTGTTGTGTCAA
The DNA here is from genome assembly GCA_001517045.1 of Pseudotsuga menziesii. NCBI lineage: Eukaryota > Viridiplantae > Streptophyta > Pinopsida > Pinales > Pinaceae > Pseudotsuga > Pseudotsuga menziesii. The sequence goes on from LPNX010453670.1 coordinate 49,435, forward strand.
GTCTAGAACTTATGTTGTAGTAAGTTCATATCCTCTCCATGAGACTTGTTGTGTCATGTCAAGAACCTATGTTGTATTAAGTTCACTAACTTATTGTGTTAAGTTAAAGAGCTTGTGTTGTATCAAGCTAGGACCTTGATCATGTCCTATTCAAGAGAGATACTTGTACTAGGATATTATAGTTAAGATCATGAACTTATGTTAAGGTCTAATACTTGTGTTGTATCATGTCCATAACTTATGGTGTATTAAGTTTGTTAGTGATTGAGCAAAAATATGAAGATAATTGAACTTCAAAACTTTAATCCACAATAATAGTGAAAATGAATCTCATCAATAATACAAAGGCATAAATCAAACCATAGAACACAATATATACCCTGGGAAAACCCTCCAACAATTTGGAGGGTAAAAAACCTAGTAAACTATATTAGAGTTTGATTGTTAAGTTGCAGAGAATGATTACAACATAATAGCATATTGCATTTTTTGATAGAAAAAAAGAATAGAGATCAAATGGAACATTGTAATGATCTTTCCAAGTGCATAAAACTTTAATAGCAAGTCAAATTAGGTCATACAAGGAAGGCAGTGAATATTGCATGCTTCAATAAGTAGTTAACACTGAGAACATTTCTATATCTTCAACCATGTGCCCTCACTGACTTGGTGCCAAGTTGGAACTCCATAATTATCCCCCATAAGAAAGATATGCCCCCTCCATTAATTCACTGAATTTAACTGTCTCTAACTGAGTTGTTAGATGAATGAATTGAACTCAACTGAATGGAACTGTATGCAACTAAATGGAACTATATGCAACTGAATGTAACTACATGCAACTGAATGGAACTGCATGTAATTGAATGGAACTGATTGTAACTTAACATAACTGAATGTAATTGAACAAAATTGAATGTAACTAAACGTAACTGAGTGTAACTAGTGTTTCTCCATCATTGTCATCTTCAACAACCACTTGTATAAATTAAGGATTCGATCCCTTAATTAACTGGACTTGTTTAATCACAACTAAGAATCAATTGATGTCTTATTAATTCATTTTCATTAGTACACATGCATGGGTAATTTGAATTCTCTCTATATATATCTGTGCTCATATTAATTTTTTGTGCATGTTCGATATCTATTTTCATTAATTCTATATCATATCATACTCATAAGATTGTTTCCGGACCTATGATCATATGTATTACCCCGAGTCATATAGTCACATGCTAAAGCAAATCACTCTAGGGGTAGCTAATCCCTAAAGGATACTTGCAGCACCTGTTGACAATGACTAGCCATACATCACATAGTATATCTACTTTACATAGTAAAGTACACCACCTCATAACATGAGGATATTTGTAGTACTTAATATTACTCACAAGTATATTGACTTGATATTACTTACAAGTCTTAGCTTGATATTACTCACAAGATTTACAACTTCAATCATATGAGGATATTTTTAGGACTTGATATTACTCACAAGTATATTGTTTTGATATTACTCACAAGACTCAAATAGCAACATGATTTCATGATCTTAACCATAAGATCCTAGTACAAGCATCTCTCCTGAATATGACAATGTCATGTGAACTTAATACAATATAAGTTCCATACTTGATACAACACAAGTATCATAACTTAATACAAAATAAGGCCATGGAGAATATATGAATCTAATTACAACATAGATTCCAGAATTGATTACAACACAACTCTCAAGCCTCAAAACATAAGGTCATTGAGAATAACTCTTGAAGTTTTACTCTCAAAAAAGTTCACACGAATTATGTTGTATTAAGTCTCAAGGATATACGATGTGATGTATGGCTAATCATGGTCAAAAAGTTCTACAAGTATCCTTTAGGGATTAGTTACCCCTAGAGTGATTTACTTTAGCATGTGACTATATGACCTGGGGTAATACATATGATCATAGGTTTGAAACAATTCTTATAAGTATAATATGATATAGAATTAATGTAAACGCATATGGACCATGCATAGAAAATTAATATGAGCACAGATATAGAGAGAGAATTTGAATTTCCTATGTATGCCTCCAAGTGAAATCAAATTAATAAGACATCAGTTGAGTCTTAGTTGTGATAAAACAAGTTCAGTTAATTAAGGATTAAACTCCTTAATTTATGCAAGTTGTTGTTGGAGATGACACTGATGGAGTTACATTCATTTCTATTCAGTTACATTCAGTTCTATTTAGTTACATTCAATTCCATTCCATTCAATTATGTCATGTTCAGTTACATTCAGTTCCATTCAGTTACATGCAGTTCCATTCAGTTTAGTTCACTTCATTAGTAAACAACTCAGATGGAGACACTTAAACTCAGTGAATTAATGGAGGGCACATGGTTGAAGATGAGACAATGTTCTCAGTGTTAACTACTAAGTGAAGCATGCAGATATTCGCTACCTTCATTGTATGACCTAGTTTGACTTGTTATTAAAGTGATATGCACATGGAAAGATCATAACAGTGTTCCATTTGATATCTACTCTCTCATGCTCTTGAAAAAGCAATCTACTATTGTGTTGTAATCATTCTCTACCGATTATCAATCATATACTAAGATTGTTTGTTGGATTTTTTATCCTTTGAATCAGTGGAGGGTTTTCCCAGGGTATATCCTGTCTTCTATGGTTTTATTTATTTATGTCTTTGGATTATTGATGAGATCTATCTACACTGTAATTGTGGACTAAAGTTTTTAATTTCAAGAATATCCAATTTTTCTCAAACACTAACCACAATGTAGGAAAAATAGATGACAGGAAAATCACATCTGGGTACAGGTGTTGTGTCATGGGATTCAAAGAAACAACCCATTGTGACTCTATCTTCAGCAGAAGCAAAGTATGTTGCAACTACAAGTGTTGCATGTCAAGTTGTTTGGATTTGGAGAATGTTAAGAGACCTGTCACATAACAAACAAGAACCAATAACCATTTACTGCGACAACAGTTTAGTCATATTGTCGAAGCACATCGACACAAGGTATCATTTCATAAAAGAATTGGTGAATAATAAATAAATTTGTTTAGAATTTTGCAGGTATGAAGATCAGCTGAAATACATATTTACACAGCCATTGGAAAGGGATACGTTCCATTATCTACAAATTTATTTAGGAGTGAAAAGTTTTGTTCAATGACTTTCATCATGTACAGAGAAAGTTCCAACCCTGAAACATTTTGTAATTTTTTTTTAATGATCCCCATGTGCTCATAATTAAGGGGGAGTGTTGGAAATATTAATTACAAGTAGATCTACATCACTTCTCAACTGACTCATTCAGATTCTGTAGAAGTACATTTTTTGTCGATGAGTTTGTCAGGTTATGGATTTCACTTCTAACCATATTTGAGAAACCAAATAGTATTTCAGAAGTCAAGTGTTTAGGTAGAAATTAATTGCAGTCTTTAATGTTAGTCTGCAGCTTCCAAGAGAATCAAAATTTAGGCTTTGTATATGTAAATAAGAAGAATGAAAAATAGAGTAATATGGAGAAGAAGAAAAACTCTAAGAAGAGTTCGAGAGCTCAAGCTCATGTTTTGAAATGTGTTGAGAGCCCAAGCTATGTAAAAGGTGAAACATCCAAGTAAATTTCCAAGCATGTAAATGCAGTTGTATTTTTCTTGTTTTGTCACAATAATATATAAACATATAGTATTATGGTTGGATGCATATTTTATTTATGCCGCACATATTCTCCAAAATTAATTTTGTTAATGTTTTTTACATTTACCTTTTATAAAAGACATAAAGAACCCACAAATATTTCACACAGTAAAAGTTTAAGTTTTAAATATCAGAGTGCTCGACACAAGTTTTATTTAATATTTTGGTTATATGATATTGTAAGATTGTTGCGGTAAAGTTGTGTCAAGTTTTATCTCAATTTACGGAGTGGTGAAAAGTGTTTTTCATATTATAAGCTAATAGACAAAGAAATCTCCTTTTATAAAGTTTGGTTAAATGTGGTTATGTCATAGTAAGAGTTGATCGTAGCTACAAGTGTGTTGCAATAAAATCATGTCGAAGTCAAGTGGGTGTCTGTCGAGGTAAAAGTGTGTCAGGATAAAATTCCATAAAATGTGTGTCGAAATAAAGTGAAGGTTGATTCTTGTCAAAGTGAAGTATGTCGCAGTCAAATGTGAATACATGTCTGTCACAGTAAAAGTTCATTGTAGTAAAACCTCATCGCAATAAAATATTGTTGCAGTAAAATCTCGTCGAAGATATTTCAGTCAAAGTAAACTTGTCAAAGTTAACCCGTCGAATAAAAAGGTGGGGTTTCCCAAAGGTATTGTGTCACAGTCCAAAAGAAAAGAAAAGAAAAATTCTTACTGTGTAGTAACTCAAGTTGACTGTCACAACTCTTCCCCTCTCCTCGGAGAAAGGCTACTATATTCATAGATAACAGGTATTCAATGTTTAAATGCCCATGACTAAACCATAGAATATACAGTTTACAAAATAATCCTATTTTGGGATATGTGAAGATGCAATTAGAGTTTAGTAATAGCATCGGTTCAAATGCATCTAACCTTGTATATTTGGTGAAATCAAATTTTTGAACATATTGGACATGCCCAGACTTTAAACCACCCAAAAATTTGGAGTCTCGTCTTAAAGAAATCAACTGAACCCACACACAAAAGAAGCACACCATTTTTTCTAGGAAATTTAGTAACTGATGGGGAGGGTGGAACTCTTTTGAATCCTTCTAGTTTTAGGAATTATTTTCATATTAATATTGTCAAAATAATCAACCCATAGTTACCTACATTAGACATTAATTTAATTATTTTTATCTTATCACCTAGTTTCCTAGATTCCATTCTATGTTAGTTGCCTTCTACATGTCCTAGAAGTCAACACATGCTAAAACTGAGTCATGGAGTGCTTTGGAAACATATTGGAAACCCAAATTAGCATGTTTTCTTTATTCCATATTCTCTAAAGTTCATATCTTCTTTTTCTAAAAAGCTTCCTTGTTTTATTTCGAAATTAAGGCAAAAGGAAAAGCTAGACCAGGTGTAGTTTCCTTGTTATTTTCCCACATCCTCCTCCCTCATTTTCTCCAAATAAAAGAATATATGAGTTTTATTTCCATCCCTCTTTAGCTTTCCCACTTTACTTAGCCAATTCGTGACCATCTACCTAGATTTGGAAACCGCTTTATGCACCTATGGGGGATTTGACTAGTTTTGGTAAGCCTGCTTTTTAACTATTTCGAATGGCATATTTGTGCATTACATTATCTCATGTAATTATATATTACAATAGCCTATTAATTCATAAGGTTGTCTATTGTACACTTACTCAATACATATTAGTGTTATGCTCCAATTTCAATCTCCTTTGGTGTTAATTTTGCATGTATGATTAGCAATTTTATCAGTGTAATTGTTCTATCTCTTGGGTTCAATTTCCACATGGTATCAGATCCTTTGTAGATCAATTTCTCTCCTTTTAAATTGTTCTTTCAGGTTTGACATCATTGACTGGGAGCGCATTCTGTTGACTGGAGGGCATAGTTTATGAGCTATGGACCAATCTCAGAAGATCATCTTGACTCCATTCAATTTATTTGAGTGGAAAGATGAGATGGAGATATTTTTGAGAGAAAAATGTCTCTATAGGGTGACTATGGCAACTGAGGCATAGCCCAATGCAGTTGCAGAGAAAATTAAATGGCACAACAGGAGGGATGAGGCCTATGGTATTTTGTGTCTAAGCATTTCAAGAGACCTCCTCTTCCATCTTGATGGATTAAAATCACCTAATGAAGTGTGGGAGAATCTAGAAGAGATTTTTGGAAAGACATATGAGATGAGAGGGCATGAAATGGAGAATGAGTTGGTCTCCTTGAGTCCCAGTAGCTTCGAATCATTGTAACTCTACTTTTTCAAGTTTAAGGCCCTTGTTTTGTAGTTGAAATAGTGTGGGATTGAAAAGAAGGAAGAGAAACTAGTCTTGGCCATACTCTCTAAGCTTGGTCCTGACTATTCAGTGTTTGTTTTAGCCTTCCATGCCACCAAGTTGACAGCTTGAGACTGGAAGATGCCTAAGTTTGCAGAGTTCATGGAATCCCTCACACAGAAGCAAGATAAGTTGGTGATGATGGGCACCATCAAACCTTCCAAAGACTAATATTTGGTTGCTGGAGATTCAAGGGTTGATTCAAAAAGCAAGAAAAAGGCTAAAATTCCACCTAAGCAAAATATAGACAAGAACAAGTCTCAAGAGGAGCCCCAAGGTTCCAAGAAGAACTCCCAAAATAAGAAGAACAAAGGAGAAATGAGCAAGTGTGCATACTGCAGTAAGGGATATCATCCTAAGAGCTCTTGTATGAAGAAGCAAATAGACATGTTGACCCAAATCCTAGAGAAGAATAACATCTCCCTTCCTAATTGCTCAAAGAAGAGGGAAGGAGGATCAAATTCAGAGGACAAAGAGAGAGAGAGTACATGCCTTGGTTGCTGGCACATCAAGCTCACCTAGCTTCATCATAGACTTTGGAGCTTCTAGACATATGCTTTTGACAAAAGAGACATTCTCCTCTCTTGACATGTCGAAAGTTCCACCAATAGTTTTGGCATATGAATCTCTAACTGACAATATGGGGAAGGGAAGGATTGATCTTAACCATGGTAAGTTCAATAATGTGTTGTATGTTCCAGGTCTTGCCTCTAATCTCTTGTCAGTGTATCAGATGAATCATACTGGGTCTCCAAAGAAGGTCATCTTCTCTCCCAATGATGTTGAAATCACCGAGATTTTGAATGGTAAAGTCATAGCAAAAGGTGTTGATGATCACACTTCGAAGGTATACAAGTTTTCCCATTTTCTACCCTACTCAAACCCCTCTACTCTTCTGATTCATGCTAATGAAGCAAGAAAGCTTTGGCATGAAATATTTGGCCATATTAACTACGAGTATGTTTCTGATTTGAGTGAAAATGATATGGTCATAGGGTTACCAAAGGTCAAGTTTTATAAGGGAGTCTGTCAAGGTTGTATCCTAGGAAAACACCCAAAGCACAAGTATGAGAAAGCTAGTCATGAGAGAACCTATGCACCTCTTGAGCTGATCCATAGTGATATTGCGGGTCCATTCCCTCATATGTCCATGAGTCAAGACAAATATGCACTAACCTTCATAGATGACTTTTCCAAGTATTGTTGGGTTTACTTCCTAAAGCATAAGTCTGAAGTTTTTGACCTCTTCAAAGTCTTTAGAGCCTTGGTTGAAAACCAGTCTGGGAGGAAACTCAAGATCCTCAGATATGACAATGGTGGTGAGTATGTCAATTCTGAGTTCATTCAGTATTGTAAATATTCAAGTATTCAGATGCAACATTCAATCCCTTACACACCACAGCAAAATGGTGTTGCTGAAAGAAAGAACAGATCACTGAAGGAGATGGAAACCTACATGATGGAGGCTAAGAATTTGCCACCAAAGTTTTTGGCCAAGGCTATAAAATATGCATCCTACATCTAGAATAGAGTGCCTCAAAATCATCTTGATGGTATGAATCCTTTCGAAGCTTAGAGTGGGCACAAGCCAGATGCGACCCATTTCAATATTTTTGGCTCAAAGGCTTGGGCTAGAATTCCAACTGAAAAGAGAAAGGATTTGCAACCCCAAAGCCAAGAGTGCCTATTTGTTGGGTATTATGAAGATTCAAAAGGGTACAATATGATCAACTTGAGCACTAACAAATCTTTCATTTAAAGAAGTGTTCAGTTCCAAGAAGATCCTTTAGTACCAGTTGAAGTTGGAGAGTCTTCTTCACCACCATAACCATTATTTGTAAGTGGAGAGACTAATTAGTTTTCTGATTCTGATATGTTTGATAATGATGATTTGATTGCATATCCTAACAGTCCTACAAGACCAAATTTGGCAGCAAATACCATTCATGCAGCTATGGAACTAGTTGGAAATCCTAGTGACCTTTGTGTGAAAGATCCTCTATTTGCTGAGAAGTGCTATCTGATGGTTGAATTAGATCCATAGAAATATGAATATGTGGGACATGATACAATATGGAAAACAACCATGAAATAATAATTCAGCTCGCTCCAGAAGAACAACACTTGGGAACTGGTTGATCTTCCCCCAAGGAGGAAGCTAGCTCAATGTAAGTGGGTTTTCAAGACTAAGTTTGATGTTGATGGTTCACCTTTGAAATATAAGGAAATATTCATAGCCAAGGGATACTCACAATTACATGGTATTGACTACAATGAAACCTTTGCACCAGTGGAAAATATGGACTCCATAAGGCTAGCTCTAGCCATTCCAGCTTAGACGCAGTGGGAAGTGCATCACATGGATGTGAAGTGTGATTTCCTAAATGGAGATCTTACTGAAGATATTTACATGCAGAAACATAAAGGGTTTGTTTCTAATCCATATTTAGTGTGTAGGTTAAAGAAATCATTGTATGGGCTCAAGCAAGCCCTCAGGGCTTGGTATGCCAAGATTGATGGCTTTTTTCTATCACTGAGTTTTGTTCGATGCAAGTATGATCCTAATGTCTATTTGAAGCTGATTCATGGTTATTTGATGATTATTTTCTTGTATGTGGATGACCTACTTATTATAGGAAGTTCAAAGAAACATATTTCCTCCTTGAAGGATGCAATGAACCATGCATTTCTATGACAAATTTGGGATTGTTGAGCAATTCTTGGGTCTCAAAATTGCTCAATCACAACATGGAATAAAAGTAAATTATTCCAAGTATGCTTTGGATTTTCTGAACAAGTTCAACATGAAATATTGCAAGCCAAGCAAGACTCCCTTCCTTTTAGGAGTTAAGCATAAAGAAGCAGGTTCTTCTCCTATGTTAAATAATACACTGTATAGGCAGTTGATTGGGTGTTTGATTTATCTTACACACACTCAACCTGATCTATATTATGCAGTTAGTGTGGCTTTGAGATACATGAATCAGCCTCATGAGATGCACTAGAGAACAACCAAAAGGATCCTAAACTTTGTTCAAGGAACAAGAACTCATGGGATCTTCTACAAAGAAAAATCTGATCTTGATTTAATTGGACTTACTGACAGTGATTGGATAGGTGACAACATAGATCGAAAGTCTACATTAGGATATGTGTGCATGCTTGCAGCAGGACCAATCATCTGGTCAAGTAAGAAGCAGAGTGCCATAGTACTCTCATCTATAGAAGCAGAGTATAGAGAAGTTGCAAAAACTCAATGTTTGTGGTTGTAGGGGATACTTGGAGAATGTGGTTTTGAATTAGAGTTTTCAACTATTATCTACTGTGATAATCAGAGCACCATTCGAATCTGCAATGATCCTGTTCAAAGACAATAAACCAAGCACATTGAGATCCATATGCACTACATCAAAGAACTTGTGCATGATGGTACCATTGACCTACTCTTCTATGCATCTTCAAAACAAGTAGCATACATCTTCACCAAAGTTTTTGTGAGAAGACATTCACCAATCTCAAATGACTGCTGTGGATTGTTGATCATGCTGTGAAGCATGATTGATGACAATATTTCCAATTTTTTTTTTTTTTTTTTTGTCCATGTTTAAGGGAGGATTTTCCCACTGGGTTTTTGCCTCTTTCCTTGGTTGTATGGACAAGCAGTATGTAAAGGGTGACTAAGCCTTGTTGCTAGGCCCTATAGTTTTCTGATATTTACTCATAAATTCAAGCTTAAGGGGGGGTGTTAGAATAATCAACCCATAGTTACCTACATTAGACATTAATTTAATTATTTTTGTCTTATTACCTAGTTTCCTAGATTCCATTCTATGCTAGTTTCCTTCTACATGTACTAGAAGTCAACACATGCTAAAACTGATTCATGGATCACTTGGAAAACATCTTGGAAACCCAAGTTAGCATGTCTACTTTATTCTAGATTCTCTAAAGCGCATATCTACTCTTTCTGAAAAGCTGCATTGTTTTATTTCTGAATTAAGGCAAAAGGAAAAGCTAGACTAGGTGTAGTTGCCTTGATTTTTGCACACATCATCCTCCCTCATTTTCTCCAAATAAAAGCATGTATGAGTTATATTTCCATCCCTCTTTATCTTTCCCACTTGAATTATCCAAATCATGAGCATCTACCTAGATTTGGAAACTGCTTTATGCACCTATGGGGGATTTGACTAGTTTTGGTAAGCCTGCTTTTTTACTATTTCGAATGACATATTTATGCATTACATTCTCTAATGTAATTATATATTACATCAGCCTATTACTTCATAAGTTTTTCTATTACTTCATAAGGTTGCCTATTGTACACTTACTCAATACAGATTAGTGTTATGCTTCAATTTTGGTCTCCTTTGGTGTTAATTTTGCATGTTTGATTAGCAATTTTGTGAGTGTAATTGTTCTATCTCTTGGGTTCAATTTCCAAAAATATTATATTGTAATTCCATTCAAAATATATGACATTTGTAATGGACATATTATTTATTTTAAAGCATAAAACAAAGCTACTAAATCTGCAGCATGCAATAAACACTTGTAAAGTAAATCATTATACATATAAACATGAGTTTTTTTTAATGTGCATTGAATCTAACCATAATTGAAATATTGTTATTTTATATTAGCATAGACATATAAAATCAAGAGTTTCTTTCTATAGGAGTTGTGTTGATTCTCTTCACACTTTTGGGAAAATTCCTAGACAATATTTGTGCCTAGCACAAGTGCCAATGCTTGCACATTTTTTTTGAAACTTTGTACTATGAACACATTCAAATAGTCAACAAATTTGATCGAACAATAGATGTTAAATTGTTGCAAGTTTTCTAGTACTGGAAAATAACTTTGTGGAAAAGAGTAGGATCGATTGTGAAAAGAGAACTTTTGTACATGGCAAAGGAATTTTACAAACAAACATGCAATCCAATTGCTTTATGTGTACCTCATTTAAATTTTACTTACACAATTTTGAATGTTTTTTAAAATATCCTTTAGCCAGTTTTAACATGTTGAGCCGACATTGATCATAGGGTGTGAGGAAAGCAATACTCCTATGATATTATGAAGGCAATATTGACCAAAGGAAAGGCATTTACACATCAAATTTCAAGCTATACAATCGTATATTTGACTCAATTGTATTATCAAATTATATACTCTTTCACATGAAGACAAGAGTATAAAGCAGCGACTGCTAAAGGAATCAACCTCAAATAATAGGACAATAAAGGATGATAAATATCATATTCTTATAATGGTTGAACACTTATTCTAGTAATACAATGAAGATTAACTGTTCCATGGACATAAAACATGATATTGCTATCTGGTATGCTTACTTTAGATAATTTTGATGGTTTAGTCACTTAAAACTAAGTACCTATTTATGTGAACAAGTATGCACCTCAAAATCCCAATTCAAGTGGAATTATTAGTTCAATTATTTTTCTTTGGATTATTAATGCCAAACACTTCAAAGAAAACATTATTAGTCAAGAATTTTTAGTTGTTGTAAAGTCTAAATATAATAAGAAGAAAGTCGACAAATGTCTCGAGTTATGATTTAAAAGCATAATTTATTATGCAATTGAGTTGTCAACAAGCAGGAATTGTGTTGATTGAAGCATCTACCAACTTCGTAATTATTGTTGCTCAGTCAATATAGAGAGAGAAGTAGAATATGGAAACATTGGTCATTCTCTACTAGTCTTATCATGGATATGTATCTCCCATGATACTTTGCACTTATTTAATTAGTAATAATGATGGGAAACTTTATTTTTTCTACTAATAGTGGTTATGTCCATTCAGCTAGACATCTACACATAACTTTGCTCTGTATGTCCATTCCCTTAATTTCATTCTAAAACATGCAATGAGGGTATATTAAAAACTATTTGAAATCATTATTGTTGTCTGAATTATCTATCTATAACATCAATTAGACTCCGACATACTTGATCCATACTATTCCCAGGGTGCTTCTTTATGACTATACTAGGAAAAATAAAAATCCAACCACATTCATACTATATCCATTTTTTAATGATTGCAACATTTCAAATAACTTGTATATAAATTTGATTTATTTTCACATGATTGGATAAACAAAAGACTATTTTTCTAAACAAGAGGGTAAGGATTATCGTCACTCATTCTAGTTAAATATTATCTTTGTGGAAATGAACATTAATTTTTATACAATAGTCTAACATAAGAAGATAAGGACCAATGTTACAATTATTCTATTATTATCATTAACATTGAAATATAGGGAGATATTTCCATGCCGACAATAATATCATCTTCATAGACTGCAATAAATTTGAAGCCATGATATTATATGGTATTTTCCAAAATTTCTTCATAGTTTTTATGAATAGTTTTATTTTAATATTTAAGGTCGTTGATATTTTCCTCAATATTATCAATAAGTTATATTTTTCACCACTGTTTACATCAAAATATTAAAGTTAATCCAAAAGTGTTTACACCAATTTTCAAGGTGCTTCATGATATTTGGAGTACATGGTGTATGATCATCCCTTGGACGGTTCCTTATGGATTTTCACATTAGATATGGCTTACTCAAAGGTTTCTTCACCTCAATTGGATGCTTCCATGACATTTTCCCTTAGAGCACAACAAATATTCAAACATTTGGTGACATTATACATGCTAGCCACATGGAGGAGGTAACTTTCTTGGAGAACACACTACATTGGAGGAGTGTTTGGAATTCTAGAGGAGGGCCACATGGAAAAGTTACGTTTCTTCAAGAATACCCCACATTGGAGGAGCATTTGGAATTCTAGAGGAGGGAACTGATACCTAGACAACATGGAGTCTATTGGATTCTTTCATTGAGTCATAGAGTTCACTTAGGGAGACATGGGGTGAAATTGTGTCCATTTAAGGGGAGTTGAACAAGTGGAGAACACAACTTAGAAGGGGACTTGTAGTCCTTAAAGGATTGTAGGGATAGCGTTGGAAGCATATCAAGGAATTCCCTTCCATTGGAACCTTTCTTGTGTATGACATCACCTTGGATATTGATATGTGTACCTTTGGAGTGCAATGCTCCACATGGGTGAGCCTACTTGTGTCTTTGTATATTGCTTGTAAGAGTTTATCCCCACAAATGGTTTGTTGGCCTCCCTCACCTCTCATACATATAAAATAAGGAGAGAGTAATTACAAATGCATATCCTTGAACACACTTGTGTTATATATGTGACTAGGGGAGCACACTAATTTCTTTATCTTAGATATTCATCTTTGTACACACACACTCTCTCTCTTGTCTTGGAAGAACTAAGGATTATTGTATCTTTTTTACCATCTTAAACACGAGGGTTAAGGTTTCATTCCTTGGGATAAAATTGAGATAGGGTATTGTGATTAAACTTTAGGTTTTACTTATTGAAGTCTAGGAGAACAAGAGGAATATTTCCAGGGAGCATTGCTATCATTGATGCTAGCTTGAGGAGTACCTTGAGAAGAATCTATGGTATGTACATAAATTTCATATATATATATAAAGTTTTCATCTATTCCAAATTTACGTATTATAAATTTCATTTTCAACCATCTATTTCTTCATGGTTAGGTAATTTCAACCACTAGTATGAATTGTTGATTTGACATAAGTTAAGGCTACGAATTTTAAGTGATTTTACATTAATATTCAAGAACATATGGAATATTTATCATTGTAATTACATCTATCATAAACTGATTTTTAGATATGTTTTATGCCTGATAAAATTCCCTAGAGGGTTGAAACATTTTGGCACACTTTGGTGTATTTTCTCCTAGATTACCTTGTTGATTGAGGTTGTTAAGATGTGAAAGATTTTTTTCTATAGTTTTTGTTTTATTTATATTTCATAACATCCCTTAGGATGAAAATTCATATAGTTAATATTATGCAATCTTCTAGGAAAGAGATGAAACTTCTTAAGCTTTTACAAATTGGAGGATCCCTGTGCATTTGCTACAATACTATAGAGGTAGAATATTGTGAGAAAAACACTAAATGGAAAAGAGGTAGGTTTATGAATGGCATGAATTCTAGAGAAGATGGTGTAGAGACATCACCAACACCATAGGATTACCATGTAATAGAGTTGTATAAGTCCAATTCCACATAACTATGTTGGAAATGTGAAGGACTAGTAATGAATTATGCTCTTGAGAAAGAGATGGAATGGGAAAATACTATAGTTTTCTATATTGTAGTTCATGTGATTTGTAAATGGTGTTGGAATTAACAATAGGAGACTCAAAATATGGGGATGGTGTTGGAACATGATGATAATCATGAAGAAAGGAAATAGTCGTGGATGTTGCAAAACATGTCATAAGGGTGAAAACATATTGATTAGAGACCAATGGTGGCTGGAAAAATTGTTGCATGGTATTGAAAATTTCCATCATGATTTACCACATGGATTTAAATCTTGTTTTATGGGCATGTGAATGCATATTGTTGTTTTGCAATATCTTGTAATAAAATCGGATTATTTCTTTGCCATTCTATCATAAAGAAAAGAAAGTAGATCTAAGGTTTGTTAAAAAAAATAACTTACATCCAATGGCTCTCCCTCTGATGTGATATTTGTGAAACTAAATAGAGCCATAACTTATTATCATCAAATTCTCAAATGTTGTTCAAAATCACTATTATGAAGCTAATTTGTAAATGGCATCAAAACTCTACCTATGATGGTGTTAATGCAACTTAATTATTGTTCATGAGAAAATATAAAAGAGCCTTAAAAGGTGGTGTTATGAAAAATAAAAATGATGAAATTATCGAGGTAATAACTCCTTTGACACTACACAAAATCACTATTGTGGGCCCTAATAAAAAATGGAGCTAAAATTCACCATATTATGGCATTAGTTTGACCATAATCTACGATTCTAGTGTGAACGTATTCTAAATGGGTTTTTTCTTGTGGCTGAATAGAGTATATATAGTGGAGCATGAGAAGTTAAAACCCTCAAAGAGACTAGATCTACGAAGTTGGTACTAATAACCCTAATGGTGTTAGATATAGTAAGGGTGTGATATGGAAACCCTGGAGGTAACTAGATATAAAGGTAACTATTGTTTAATTATAATCCTCAGGACAAGGTATCTAAGTGAAGTGATCTCCCTCCAAGGTGTACATGTATTAAGATAAGTATTTTCACCTGGCGTGCTCCCAAAACATGAGCTCCAATTGTCATGTGCTCATAATCACTAGGCTACTCACTCTCTAAGACAAATATCGAATGCTACAAATCTCCTCCTCAACACATGTGACACGGTTTCACAAAAAAACCCAAGAAATGTTTCCTCAACCCAAGTGTCCTCAAGCCAAGATCTTACCCTCCTTAGACGGAAAGTCACCCTCCCTCCTAGTGCATAGTATTTGTCATCGAGGGGGTAGATCCAACGCCCATGCTAAAAATAATTCTCTTTAATATGCATGACATGTAGAATATATAAATGGACCAGAAACTAGCCACCTAATAAAGGAGAGTTCCACATCTATCACCATTCCCAAGGTCAAGAAACAACCTATATAAATATCTGCAATTGTCGTCAACCAAAAGTTCTAAGATACAATTAAGGGTCTAGGGATTCACCATGCACCCCACATTACATTAAATACCCCCTAGCATGATGTAAACACTTCTGAAGCAATGCGAAATCTAATATTTTATCTCCGTTTTAAAAAAAGAGGAATATACTAATGTTCAAAATATTTCAATAATTATATATCATAACTCCTAAGACAAACTAGGGTTTCCAAACCCACCATTCAAAATCATTAAATGATTAATTTGTCTTGGTTCGACTCCTAAACAAGTTAGAACAACTCATTGATGAGTGAAACTCAAGTTCACCAAGTTTGACTTGGGTCAACCAAAATTTCCTCACAAGTAATCACTAGTTAAACTCAATTTGATTATGGTCAACAAATTTTTTTATAGGTAATTCCTTGAAACTTACCAAAATGCACATTTTTACTTGCAAATATTTTCCTAGGATAAGTAAGACTCTGAAACATTTTTCCTTGACAAAATTTTCCCTAAGCCAAGAAACATTGGGATAAACTACAAATTTACATTCTCCATAACTAGGATATAGTGTTTACAAAGTCAAGCACCCAATAAATCACTTAATCCTTGATTTATAAGTGAAATTCCCTAGCACTATTGGTGTTCGTCAAGTACTCAATAAGAAACCAAAACAGTCAAAGCTCAATGATCAATGAAATAATAACTCCAATTACGATACCCTATTATTTCAATGTGGTGACAATTTCAAGTGGAGAATCCAAGTTATTAAAACTAGCTTTAGAAAATTTTCAAAATGTCAATGAAACAAGGAAATTGTGCTTTTAATAACTTCTCAAGGACAGTTTGATAAATATGCAAACAATATAAATATAATATCGATTTAGAATATGTTTTTTAATGTCAAGAGGAAGACAACATTTTCAAATTATTCTTCCAATTCAACCAAGGAAATCACCCTTTAATTATTTCTCAAGATAGTTGGAGAACTATCTATTGGATCCTTAATTTTTGGAGAGGACTAAAAAAGACAAAAGAAGAAAGGACCAAATAAGGAAGTGTAGGTAAACAAGTGGGAGTTGTGGAAAAGATGGTAACGAAAAAAATCATTTTGGAATCGCCTCCATAAGTATAAAAGGAAGAGGGAGGAAGAGGATAAGAAGACAAACATAAAAGACAAATGCAAAAGATCATAAACAAAGAATATAAAGACAGAGATATCCAGATCCACAGCATAATAATGTATCTATGTTTTGGGTAATCAAGTTTTGTTTATTTGTTTTACATAATTTGTGATAGGTAATACTATGGTGGTTGTAAGGTCATAGATCCATATTGTAATGAAATTTATCTTTTGTATTGAAGAAGGATTTTTGGGCCTCTCAATTTCATGTGTTATGCCTATTATGTCCTTAATGTGTTTTCTATAAGTAATATGTATGTTAATGTTGCAATGTTCTGAGATGAGTAATTTTGTGGTATCATAAGACGAATTATGTTGTGATCTAAATGATAATGAACTTTCACAACCATATCCTCACAATTAACCAATATCTATTACACATTAGTCTTGGTTGTGCTTCGAGTAACACCTTCTCGTTTGGGGGATTTAAAATGTCATCACACTAGACTACAATGGTGACTTTGTTGTACCATGTGCAAGAAGGTTGATCTCGATTTTGTACAAAAAAATGGTTCTATTTTAGGGGAAACAAATCTATAGAATTTTACAGAAAAAAGGACAATACTAATGCAACAAAACAATGGTTCCTATGTGAGGAAATATGGAATTCCATATCAACCCCAGTGGTGGCTGAATTGGTTTAGTTTCAGATGAATTTAAGTGGAAGGGAATTACCATTGTACATTAATTTTCTTGAGATGCGAGGACCACCATATCCTACCTTAGTAGAGATAAAGAAACTATTCTTAGATCAATTTCACAACCCAATTCCGAGCAACAAGGTATTGCATAGTCAAGATAAATTTGGAAAATGCATGGAGAATATTCCTGGTCATATGTGCAACATTTCAAGGATGTATTAACCAAATTAACATTCCCGGTACATGAATCCTGCCATAAGAATTGGTTTATTCAAGGTTTACTACCGTTAACAATGATACCTTTATCACAATAGGTGATAGACTCGCTTAGAATTGTATTAGAGAAAGTAATGAAGTTTGAGGATATGGATAACTATCCAAACACTAATGTGGTAGGAGATTCATCATATTCAAGAGAACTAGCACAAGTACATAATAAACTGGTGGAAATAACTAAAAGAATTGAAGATTTGAATACCAAAAGAAGCTCGACTGAAAGTATGGTGTACTAGTTGCATGATGAAATGACATCATGTTTTATAATTCCCCGGGATGAGAGGTGGAAAAATTGTGTTGGGATATGGTCCATTTAATAGCGGACCATTTAATGAAGGTATAAGTGCAACAATTGTGTAGGTTTTTACAATGAACCCATTCCAATTTATGGGATGACCAGCATATCCAGAACCACCAAGTGCTTCTCCCAATGAATATTGTGATACTCCCAAGTCAATCTACGTGTTAGGTCATGTTTTTGTTTCCCATTATTTCTTATACTATTATTTATATTTTGAAGCTTTCTTTACTTTTTGTTTCTAGAAAATTTTGTTGATAGGGATAATATTCATTTTACCCTTTAACTCTCATGATTTTTGACTTCTTAGCTTATTTTTGCAAGTTTTTCTTTGGTTTTATGATCGAGGGGCTTATATAAGACATATATGGATTTAAAAAAAGTCTAAAAATAGCATAAAAGTTAAATTGAGACTCCTAAAGCAACTTCAAACTCTTATCATTAGCTAAATATTTTGAAAATCATTAACATGGACTTTCATGTAGCGCAAGACAAAAACAGATGCATAGAGGTGCTACAAGAAAATCGTGCGGGCTAAAATCATTATTTTTTGGTTCAATTTCTTCGGGATTCTCACACCTGAGAGGTCAATCACATTGTGTGATGGATTTGATATGTGTCTTCTACAGCTTAATCACTAAAACAGGTGGAATATTATCATGAGGAAGAAATCATGGCGGTTGCTCACAGAAGCAGATATAATAATGATAACAGAGTATAATGAGACAAAAGTGTATGGAATTATGTTTTTATCTCAAGTGCATGAAGAGTAAGTGAATATCGTGGTGAGAAATTAGTGCTTGATAATCAGGATTTTGAAACTGAGTGAAAATTAGGGATTTCAGGAGCAGTTGGTTGGAGTGGTCTAAGCAGTCAGAGAAAGGTGGAGCATGCAATTCGACACCTGACAATTGAGATAACCATATTCCAATATTCAAATTGGTCATTTTAACAAGTAGTCCATGTGCCATTACCAGGGTTTTTTAATTTGGGGTTTTTCTGAAGAAATGACTAATGACAGATTAGAAGGCATAATACTAGTTTTAGACCTAATCCATGTTAAATGATGAATTATTAATCAATGCATTTAAAGTATTCATCATTTAAATAGAAGAATTTAGAGTAGAGACTTTTGGATGTCCCTATGCTTTATTCTATGTTAGTTTGTTAAGATTTGAAGACAGTCAGACTGTGGTGTATTGATAGAATTTGTCTAACCATAGTTCAAAATGAAAAGGAGTGGAAAGACAAATAGGGTAGAACCCTCAGACTTAAGCTGGGTGAAGAATTTTCTAGATTGTGCACAGTTGTTTGCAGATGCAGGATGGATAATGTTCTTCAAAAATATTGAAGGTTATCATTCATAGGTCTCTTATAAATTTTCTCAATGTTTAGACAAGGATATAGTGTCTTTTGACACCTTGAAGTTCAAATTAACTAGGGAGTTAATAGCTGAAGCAACATGGATTCTAGATGAGGGAGATTTCTAGTTCAAAATGGTTCCTTTCACCTTTAATGCTCAGAGATACTTGCTTCCTGTTGTAGTTGCAGAATGGGGAAAAGGTGTTCCAATTTGAAAACTTTAAACCTGAGTGGATTGAGCCTATTAAAGTCTTGCAGAGCTATGTCACCTGTGAAGGTAGATTTGCCTTCGTTTTCAAATATCACTTTAGGTTCCTCCAACATCTTAGTAATGAGTCTAAAATGAACCTACCTTTCTACTTTTTGAAAAGCTTACAGAAGATGTCATGTAGGGTGAGAGAGCACCAAGATCATACACAGCAATCAATTTTCCACCATGGACTCATTAAGCTCATCATAATTACTGTATTGAAAAAAATGAAAAAGACTTGAGAGCATTTCTTTTTCTGGTTAGGTTTCAAGACTGATTAGGAGGAACAGTCTCAAAGAAGAAAATTAGATAAAGGTCAAACTCTGATTAAGAATCTTAGAAAAAAGGTAACAATTAAGGGTGAAGAAAATGATAAACCAGGAGAAGCTTCAAATTAGGAAATTTTTTTTTTGAATTTGGACAGCAAGTTAATAATAAGGAAAGCAATATTTAACAGTTAGAAATGAAAGAAGTTGAGCCTGTTGTAGAATTTTTACCTGCAGAATCAATTCAAGATGTAAAAGAAGATATTGAGGAGTAGAAGAAAAGCCCTATTACAATACTATCAGAGGAGGATGAAAAATACTTATTTGATAAGGCTAGAATTCCTGTTGCTAATGAAGCTAGGGTTTATGCAGAGCAAGAAATTCACATTCATTGTGATGAAGAAACAATGTCAAGAACGAAAAAAATGAAGGTTGTTGAATTTGCCTCAATAACTCATCAAGGAAAGGCTCTGAAGATGTTGGGAGAGATTGCAGCAGTCTGGAGACCTAAGACAAGGCCGAAGAACAAACTTAGGTTAAACATGAAAAAGCTACTGAATCCCAAATTGGCTGAAGAAAAGGTTACAGTAATAGAGGATTCATCATCTGAAGAGAAAGTGGATGAAAGTGAAGATGGCAATAAAGGTAAAAATCCAATAGAATCAAAAGGAAAATCTGTCATGGCTGATACTAGGACCTCTGATATATTTCTGGAGATTCGAAATCAAATGTTTCAAGAACAACAACAAAGTGAGGTAAAGAGTTCTTGTTTAGAGAAGAACGGAATGGTTGAATAAGAAGTTCATTGCAGTGCTGCAAATGAAGAACATCCAAAGTTTCATGTAACCTCCATAGAGTTTATGAAAGAAGATGAAGAAATCTATAAGAAACTGAAAATCCCATGGACACCAGAAGGAATGCACACAATATCAGGATATAAATGTATTGATTCTGAAAAAGAAAACCTACAAAGAAGAATTAAGAAATATAAGTATCAAATTGAGTATATGCATGAAACTAATGATGGATTAGTTACTACAAACTGGAAAATTAAAGAAGATTTGGAGGAAGTTAACAGTCATTACCAAGAGTTGATTACAGTTTCAAGAGAAGCACTTAAAAGGAAAAGGAAAATAGAAAATCAGTTCACAGAGTTAAAGCAAAGCATCCAGGAGATACAACAGCATAATGAGGAGCTAACAAGGAGGATCATAGATTTATAGATAGATCAATTGAAGGTGAGAAGGAAAGCTGAAGCCATGGAAGGAATTGCTTTACTAGCTGAAGCAGCTAAAGATTTGTAAAGTTAGTCAAGAAAGTCAGTTATTAGTTAAGTTTGGAAAGTTATTTTATTTTTGTATAAAGATAATTTAGATTGAGCTATTCGATAGACAGTCTAAAAACAGTTAGGGTTCAGTTATTCAACTGATTTTGAAGAATAGGATAAATGTAAGTTTGAAAGAAGATAAATGTTTCGATTTTTTGCTGGCAAGGGGAGGCTATCAGGATTTGTTTATGAGCTAAGTAAAGAGTCTTGTGTGTTTTTCGAGGACTGAACTATGAAATATATGCACTATATGCCCTTCATATTATTGATTGGTTTTAATTCTAATTTATGTTAATTATTCAGTTGGTATATTCATTTCCTATTTAATGTTTTTATGCTTGAAATACTTGCTAACTATGGGTGAAACTCAGTATTGTGTTTTATGTTGGATTATGGTTTATATGTTATGCATCTCAGTCATTCAAATGCTCATGATTTAGTGTTTACTTTGGTTTTATGAATGTTTTCCCTCTTGTTTTCAAACTGCTCAACCAAAAAACCTTTAAAACCCTTGAAAACTATATTTTATTTTATTGTGATTATTGAGATTGTGTTGGGTTGTTCTCTTGTAGCCTGGGAACAATTTCTGGCACTAACATCTTTGGCGTCGTTGCCGAAGAATGAAGTTGAAAACCTATTTTCCTTGGGATACTTATCATTTCAATGGTTTTAAGAGGTGAACTTAAACCAACAAATCTTAAAGACTACTTTTCACCAATATTTCACAGTGGCTACTAAGGGAGTTGGAACAAGAAATAGACCTAGTTCACCTTTAAAGTTGGGTGTTTCAGACCCAGAACAGATATTGAAAACAACTAGGAAAATCAAAAGGTCTCAGTCATCACCAGCCTTATGTAACCCTGATCAGTTAGATATTTCATCACCTTTATCTGTTTTGAAGGGATAAGAACAAAATTCGCCTTGGTTGAAGCTTATAATTCCTATTAGTAATTTTCAAGTTTTCACTGATCCTCAATCCTTCAAGAAAGAAAAGACAATATCTCTTGTTAAAATTCCTCTATTTCATCTAAAAGTTGGTAAAACTCCATTTCAGCCAAGTTCCAATCAAGTCTTTCCATCACCAAAACTAGTCAACTTAAAAATGGCAGCCCAAAATCAACCATTAGATATGATGGACCGAATGGTTGCAACTAGGTATGCACCTCTAGTTTTGCCTCATCCTTTGAATGCACTTCCTAGAGATGATTACCAGAAATACCTGCCTAGGTTTAGTGGACAAGGTGAAACTATAACTGAGGAGCTTTGGGAGGCTTTCCTCAGTTATGCTGATAATCAGAATATTGAGGCTAAGGATGTATGGATGAGGATGTTTGTACAGAGTTTTGATGGAGATGTCAAAAAATGGTTTAGGGAGTTGCCTGCAAATTCTATCATTATCATAGAAGAGCTTCAAGACCTTTTCATGAGACAATGGGGTGACACCAAGGATCATACATATTATATAACTAAGTTTGGAGCCCTTAGGAGAAATAAGGATGAAACCTTAGCTGGTTTTTCGAAGAGATTCAATAAAATGTATGGCAGAATTCCTGCAAAGATAAAACCTTCAGAAACATGTGCAAAACTCACATACACCAATGCTTTTGATCATGAATTTTCCCTACTTCTAAGAGAAAGAAGACATGTTACTTTACTGAACATGTAGGATGCAGCATTAGAAGTGGAGTCTAATATATTAGCTTCTAATAGATTGAAGGGAAATACAACTTAGCATATATATGACAAGAAGGGTAAGAAAGAGGCAACTCCAAGGGTTTCAACATCCCATTCTTCTGCAGAAGGTAAAATCAATGAGATGGCCAAGCTAGTTAAGATCTTGACTGCAAAATTAAACAAGTTGGAATTAGAAAAGAATTCAAACAAACCTATTCAAGAAGGTGAGAGAAACCCAAATAATCAAAACCAATTCAAAAGACAGTTTGCACCTCGTTACATACCTAGAGAAAGATGAAACAATGATATACA
The DNA here is from genome assembly GCA_001517045.1 of Pseudotsuga menziesii. Classification (NCBI taxonomy): domain Eukaryota; kingdom Viridiplantae; phylum Streptophyta; class Pinopsida; order Pinales; family Pinaceae; genus Pseudotsuga; species Pseudotsuga menziesii. Next base: position 72,643 of record LPNX010453670.1, read on the forward strand.
ACGAGAAAGGAGAGAAATTGAGGATCAAAGAGTACCATCCCCACTTCAAAATAATGTTGTTGATGAAGAAGAAACTGAAGAGGAAGTGTTCTTTGAAGATACAGACCAGGATATGAATTATTTTGGAGAGTAGTTAACTGAGGGTTTTGTCACTGAAGAATAGTTTTTAAACTCAGAATATTATGATGCCGATATGTTTGAAACAGAAAATGATTTAAATTTTGGAGTGACTACTGTAACTGCTGATGCATATAAAACTAAGCCAAAGAAAACTTTGAATTTGAGGTCAGGTCCAAATCAAGTAGTTCAAAATCCAAAGAAAAAGGTAGTTATACCTACTAAACAACATTCTGATCCTGTGTTAGGAAAAAAACAAATTCAGGATAAACAAAAGAAGAATGTGGAAGTTGAAGAAGTAGACAAAAGTGTGCAAAATTTTAATCTGGAAAATGAATTAGGAAAAATTAAGATTCCTATGCCTTTTACTGAGTTGATGAAAAATACTTCTTACAAAGATTCAGTTCTTAAAACGATTGGTTTAGTAAACAGTCAACCTCTTTTTGATACAGTGAATTTACAAGAATAAAGCCATAAAATCTTTATTGGATCAGCTTTAGCTGAAAGAACTGAGAATGAAGCTAGTGCATCACCTCCTTTTTACATCACTGACTATTCATGAACAGATGATACATAACTGTCTTTTGGATTCAGAAGCATCACACAACCTAATGCCAAAGGCCATCATGGTGGCTCTAGGTTTGAGTATACAAATCCCTATCATGATTTGTATGCTTTTGATTCACGAGCTGTAAAATGTTTAGGAGTGATTAAAGATATGGTGGTTAGTTTGGCTCAGCTACCAATGAAGAGTGTGATTATGGATGTGGTAGTAGCAGACATTACACCTAAACTTGGACTACTCCTCTCTATATATTCGGCAAAGAAAGTGGGCGGGATTATACAAATGGATTTAACATATGCCACTATACCCATGTTTTGAGGAGAAAACAGAAGGTTATACAGAGAATTGCAATTTGCCTATATTGTGACAGATGAAAAGAACCCAATAAATCATCCCTTGTATGCTGTTGACAAGGATTTGGGTACTTGTATGCTACATTTTAGTGATAATGACAATATTGATGGTTTGTTACAAGTTGAAAAAGAAAAGCTAGTAAAATGCATTAGGGAACAAGAAGATGAACTTTGGCAATTATGCTTTGATGGATATTCTTGTAAGGAAGGTGTTGGAGGAGGGGTTCTTTTAATATCTCCTGGAGGTGAAACAATAAAGCTAATGTATAAATTAGAATTTATTACCACCAATAATACTGCAGAATATGAAGCTTTGTTGTTAGGTTTGAAAGATGCAAAAGATTTAGGCATTCAACATATTTCTATATATGGCGATTTCGAGTTGGTTGTTCAGTAGGTGAGGAAAAACTATCAAGTGAAACAAGATTTGCTGAAAGTTTATCGTAATGAAGTATGGGATATGATAGATAATTATTTTGTGGCATTTAAGATTACCTGTATTCCTAGGGACCATAACCAAACTACTAATTCTTTGGCCTTAGCAGCCACACATTTTAGAATCCCCAAAACAACACAACTAAAGTATCCTATTGAGGTTAGGTACAGACCTTCTGTACCTCATAATGTAAAGCAGTGGAAATTTTTTGAAGATGAAATTGAAATAAAAATATTTTTAGAGCTGACAGGTGAGTTTTCCAATTCCCTGATTGATCAAGAAGAAGATGATGAGGTTGAAGATTCTGAATATATTGTTGAAAAAGAGATTGTTGGCCACAACATTATTGAACTTAAAGGTAATTTCATTCCTAAAGGTTTGGTGCCATTAGAAAGAATATTTTCAAAAGATGATACACCTTTAAAACATGTTGTACAATCTTCAAAAGAAAATGTGGTGGACTATAATATTGGTACTCCAAAACATCCTAGAATGGTTAAGATTTCAAAAGCACTCATAGCAGAACAGAGAAACAGGTACATTAAGTTGTTAAAGGAGTATGTTGATGTTTTTGCATGGTCTTATGAAGACTTGAAGACATATGATACTGGGATTATACAACATAAAATACCTTTAAAACCGAATGTTAAACCTTTCTGACATAAATTAAGGAGGATAAATCCATATTTGTTTCCTGTTATTGAAAAAGAAGTGAAGTAGTTATTAGATGCTAAGATCATTATTCCTCTTAGGTATTTTTCATGGGTTGCTAATTTAGTTCCTGTCAGGAAAACGAATGGAAAAATCAAACTGTGTGTTGACTTTAGAAATCTGAATAGGTCTTCATTGAAGGATAATTATCCTTTTCCTAAAATAGAACAAATATTGCAGAAGGTAGTTGGGGCATAGAGGATTTCTATGGTTGATGGTTTTTCAAGATATAATCAAATTGCTATGCATCCTGATGGTAAAGAAAAAGCAGCTTTTACTACTCCCTGGGGAACTTTCATGTATGATAAAATGCCTTTTGGATTAATGAATGCTGGAGCAACTTTTCAAAGAGCTATGGATATAGCCTTTTTAGGAGAAAGAGACAAGTTTGTATTAATTTACTTAGATGATATTACAGTTTTTTCACAATCAGATGATGAACATCTAAAACACTTGAAAAAAACTTTTCTGAAATGTAGAAAATATGGTTTATCTCTTAATCCAAAGAAATCACATTTTGCTATACAGGAAGGTAAATTATTGGGTCATTTAGTTTTAGTTGATGGCATAAGGATTGATCCGAAGAGGGTGAAAGAAATACTAAAAATAAGTCTGCCAAGGAGCAAAAGGGATGTACAATCTTTCATTGGTAAAATCAATTTTTTGTGTTGGTTTATACCAAATTTTGTTGAGACTATCAAACAGATTATAGCCATGCTGAAGAAGGATCAAGAAGTCAAGTGGACTACAGAAGCAAAGAATTCATTTGAAAAAATTAAGATGGCTCTTACTGAAGCTCTAGTATTAGTAAGTCCAGATTTTACAAAGGAATTTCTAACCTTTTCTTTTGCATCTGAAGATACATTGGCTACTATTTTATTACAGAAGAATAAGGATGGTCTTGAACTACCTATTGCATTCTTCAGCAAAACTCTTAGAGATCCGAAGTTAAAATACAACATTTTAGAGAAACAGCCTTACTCTTTGGTTAAAGCTTTGAAATTTTTCAGAATCTATATTTTGCATTCCAAAGTTATTGCTTATGTGCCTAATGCTGCCATAAAAGATGTTTTGACTAATCCTGACAGTGAGGGGAAAAGAGGAAAGTGGATTGCCAAAATCATGGAATATGATGTGGATATTAGACCTACAAATCTAGTAAAAGGACAAGGTCTAGCTAAACTGTTAGCTGATTCAAATTGCTAAGATTTAGCACTACATCTGATGGCAGAACAACCAACACAGGAATAAAATCAAGCGGAGCTAGAGAAAGAGAAGATTATGGATTTCTATTCAGCATCTACTTGGTATGAAGAAATTGTATACTCTCTTTTGTACTTGCAATGTCTAGAACACTTAGATAAAAAAGCTACTAGGTCTTTGAAGTTGAAAACCACTAGGTATTGTTTGGTAGAATAGCAGCTGTTTTGGAAAGATCCAGGGGGTATTCTACTCAGATGCTTAGATAAACCTGAAATTGAAGGAGTAATTTTTGAATCTCATGAAGGTGCTTGTGGAAGTCATAAGTATTGGAAGGAAAAAACATACAAAATTTTAAGAGCTGGATATTATTGGCCCTCTTTATTTTCAAATGTATATCAGCAGGTAAGAGCATGTATCCCTTGTCAGAAATGTGTTGGTAAACAAAAGTTGTTGTCATTACCTTTAAGACCAATTGCAGTAAATGCCCCTTTTCAGCAGTGGGGTTTGGACTTCATAGGAGAGATAAATCCATCTTCTTCAGGACAACATAAGTGGATTTTTGACTGCAACGGATTTCTTTACTAAGTGGGTGGAATCTATTCCCACTAGAAATGCTATAGATAAGGTGATCATCGATTTTATTGAAGAGAATATTCCTAGTAGATTTGGATGTCCACAGTAAATATTGACTAATAATGCTAAATCCTTTAAATATAAGGCTATGGGGGAATTTTTTGAAAACAATGGCATCCTGTTGAAACATTCAACTCCTTACTATCCTCAGGGGAATGATTTAGTTGAGTCATCAAATAAAAATATCATTTAGAGTATCAGGAAATTGCTTAAACATAATAAAATATCATGGGATTCTATGCTAAAGTATGCATTATGGGAAGACATAATAACAGTTTAACAAGCAATTGGAACTTCTCCTTTCCAATTAGTATATGGCACAGATGTAGTTTTTCTTGTTCAGTTGGGTATCCCAGTGATGAAGTTCTTTCAAGATTGTCAAGAAGAACCCAATGATATGCAGAGAAGAATTTATGCAATGATAGAGTTACAATAGAAGCGAGAAAAAGTGGAAGAAAATGCACAGCTATACAGGTTGAAGATTAAATAATTATTTGATAGGAAGATCAAAGATAATACTTTTTCAGTAGGAGACATGGTTTTGAGATGGGATGCTAGGAAGGAGAAAAAAGAGAAGCATGGAAAGTTTTATAACCTTTGGTTTGGCCCTTTCATAGTGTCAAATTTTTTGGAAAACAATACTTTTGCTCTACAGACCTTGGAGGGTGAGGAGTTGTCTAATCCAGTTAATGGACAATTCCTCAAGCATTTTATATTTTTTGAAATGGATACTGGACTTTCATTGTATATGCTGGTGTGACTAAACAGAATAAGGACTCCACAACCCAATGAAAATTTTTCACATTAGCAGGTAGCAGTACAGAAGGCACTGGTCTACAAGTTCTTGAATCCTCACAAGGAGGACTTCATCCCACAGCAAGAGCCAGATGTTAGGTCCTGTTTTTGTTTCCCGTTGTTTCTGATACTATTATTTATATTTTTAAGCTTTCTTTACTTTTTGTTTCTAGAAAATTTTGTTGATAGGGATAATATTGATTTTACCCTTTAACTCTTATGATTTTTTAATTCTTAGCTTATTTTTACAAGTTTTGCTTTGCTTTTATAATCGAGAGGCTTATATAAGACATATATGGATTTAAAAAAAAGTCTAAAAATAGTATAAAAGTTAAATTGAGACTCCTAAACCAAGTTCAAACTCTTATAATTAGCCAAATATTTTGAAAATCATTAACATGGAGTTTCTTGTAGCGCAAGACAAAAACAGATGCATAGAGGCGCTACAAGAAAGTCACGCAGGCTAAAATCATCATTTTTTGGTTCAATTTCTTGGGATTCTCACACCTGAGAGGTCAATCAAATTGTGTGATGGATTTGATACGTGTCTTATGCAGCTTAATCACTGAAATAGGTGGAATATTATCATGAGGGCGAAATCATGGCGGTCGCTTGCAGAAGAAGATATAATAATGATATCAGAGTATAATGAGACAGAGGTGTATGGAATTATGTTTTTATCTGAAGTGCACAAAGAGTAAGTGAATATCATGGTGAGAAATCAATGCTTGATAATCGATATTTTGAAACTGAGTGAAAATTAAGGCTTTCAGGAGCGGTTGGTTGGAGTGGTCTAAGCGGTCAGAGAAAGGTGGAGCATGTAATTCAACACCTGACAATTGAGATAACCATATTCCAACATTCCAATTGGTCATTTTAATAGGTATTCTATGTGCCATTATCAGGGTTTTTTAATTTGGGTTTTTTTTAAAGAAATGACTAATGACATATTGGAAAGCAGAATACTAGTTTTAGACCTAATGCATGTTAAATGATGAATTATTAATCAATGCATTTAAAGTATTCATCATTTAAATAGAAGAATTCATAGTAGAACCTTTTGGATGTCCCTATACTGTATTATATGTGAGTTTGTTAATATTTGAAGACAGACAGATTGTGGTGCATTGATAGAAGCTATTTAACCATAGTTCAAAATGAAAAAGATTAGAAAGACCAATAGGGTAGAACCCTCAGACTTAAGATGGGTGAAGAATTTTCCATATTGTGCACAGTTGTTTGCAGATGTAGGATGGATAATGTTCTTTGAAAATATTGAAGGTTATCATTCAGAGGTGTCTTACAAATTTGCTCAATGTTTAGACAAGGATACAGTGTCTTTTGACACCTTGAAGTTCAAATTAACCAGGGAGTTAATAGCTGAAGGAATAGGGATTTCAGATGAGGGAGAGTTCTGGTTCAAAAAGGTTCCTTTCACCTTTGATGCTCAGAGATACTTGCTTCCTGGTGTATTTGCGGACTATGGAAAAGGTGTTCCAATTCAAAACTTTAAACTTGAGTGGATTGAGCCTATTAAATTCTTGCAGAGCTATGTCACCTATGAAGTTAGATTTTCCTTTGTTTTCAAATATCACTTTAGGTTCCTCTAGCATTTCAATAATGAGTCTAAAATGAACCTACCTTTCTTCTTTTTGAAAAGCTTACAGAAGATGTCATGTAGGGTGAGAGAGCACCAAGATCATACAAAGCAATCAATTTTCCACCATGGACTCATTAAGCTCATCATAAGTATTGTATTGCAGAAAAGGGAAAAGACTTGGGAGCATTTCATTTTTTGCTCAGGTTTCAAGACTGATCAGGATGAACAATCTCAGAGAAGACAATTAGATAAAGGTCAAACTTTGATTACGAAGCTTAGAAAAAAGGTAACAATTAAGGGTGAAGAAAATGATAAACTAGGAGAAGCTTCAAATTAGGAAAATAAAAATTTTGAATTTGGACAGCGAGTTAATAATAAGGAAAGCAATATTTTACAGTCAGAAATGAAAGAAGTTGAGCCTGTTGTAGAAGTTTTACCTGCAGAATCAATTCAAGATGTAAAAGAAGATATTGAGGAGCAGAAGCAAAACCCTATTACAGTACTATCAGAGGAGGATGAAAAATACTTATTTGATGAGGCTAGAATTCCTGTTGCTAATGAAGCTAGGGTTTCTGCAGAGCAATAAATTCACATTCACTGTAGAAACAGTGTCGAGAAGGAAAAACATGAAGGTTGTTGAATTTGCGTCATTAAATCATCAAGGAAAGGCTCTGAAGATGTTGGGAGAGATTGCAGTAGTATGGAGACCTAATATGAGGCCGAAGAACAAACTTAGGTTAAACGTGAAAAAGCTACTGAATCCCAATTTGGCTAAAGAAAAGGTTACAGTAATAGAGAATTCATCATCTGAAGAGAAAGTGGATGATAGTGAAGATGGAAATAAAGGTAAAAAGCCAATAGAATCAAAAGGAAAATATGTCATGACTGATACTAAGATCTCTAATATATTTCTAGAGATTCGAAATCAAATGTTTCAAGAACAACAACAAAGTGAGGTAAAGAGTTCTTGTTGATGGAAGAAGGAGATGGTTGAAGAAGAAGTTCATTGCAGTGCTGAAAATGAAGAACATCCAAAGCTTCATGTAACCTCCACTGATTTTATGAAAGAAGATGAAGAAATCCATAAGAAACTAAAAATCCCATGGACACTAGAAGGGATGCAGACAATATTAGGAGATAAATGTATTGATTCTGAAAAAGAAAACCTACAAAGAAGCATTAAGCAATATAAGTATCAAATTGAGTATATGCATGAAACTAATGATGGATTAGTTACTACAAACTGGAAACTTAAAGAAGATTTGGATGAAGTTAAAAGTCATTACCAGGAGTTGATTATAGTTTCAAGAGAAGCACTTAAAAGGAAAAGGCAAACATAAAATCAGTTCACAGAGTTAAAGCAAAGCATCCATGAGCTGAAACAACATAATGAGGAGCTAACAAGGAGGTTTGCAGATTTAGAGATAGATCAATTGAAGGCGAGAAGGAAAGCTAAAGCCTTGGAAGGAATTGCTTTACTAGCAGAAGTAGCTAAAGATTTGTAAAGTTAGTCAAGAAAGTCAGTTATTAGTTAATTTTGGAAAGTTATTTTATTTTTGTATAAAGATAATATAGATTGAGCTATTCGATAGACAATCTAAAAACAGTTAGGGTTCAGTTATTCAACTGATTTTGAAGAATAGAATAAATGTAAGTTTGAAAGAAGACAAATGTTTCGATTTTTCGCTGGCAAGGGGAGGCTATCAAGCTTTGTTTATGAGCTAAGTAAAGACTCTTGTGTGTTTTTTGAGGACTGAACTATGAAATATATGCACTATATGCCCTTCAGATTATTGACTGGTTTTACTTATAATTTGTGTTAATTACTCAGTTGGTATATTCATTTCCTATTTAATGTTTTTATGCTTGAAATGCTTGCTAACTGTGGGTGAAACTCAGTATTGTGTTTTCTGTTGGATTATGGTTTATATGTTATACAGCTCAGTCATTCAAATGCTCGTGATTAAGTGTTTACTTTGGTTTTATGAATGTTTTCCCTCTTGTTTTCAAATAGCTCAACCCAAAACCCTTGAAAACCCTAGAAAACCCTATTTTATTTTATTGTGATTATTGAGATTGTGTTGGCTTGTTCTCTTGTAGTCTGGGAAATTTTTTTTGAACTAACACTACCCAAGTGCTTCTCCCAAGTGGTTTGAAAATAATTTGTCCATCTTTCATGTCTCTACCCAAATTTACAAAAATACTCCTTAGTACCAAACATAGTATACTACAAATATTATTGATCCAGTATACATAGAAATGATAAGTGTTGGGCACTAGATGCTCTAACAAAAATGCTAGATTTATTTGTATATCGGGTAAAAAACTGAACCCCTAGAATAGGGGGGACATAAGAGGATTTGGAAATGGACAAGAGACAATCATACATGACATATCATATGCTACATATATAATGAGAATGGACATATTTCTCAGGATTGTTAGTTTCCCAAAATACCTTGGTGTACATACTTCCACACAAACACCCATACCATGGAGGAATTCCCTAAACTAATTATGAAATGGGAATATCAAACAAGTACACCCTCCAACTTTATTAGGAACCATGAGAAGAACGAAGTGAAACAATATTTGTTGTTACTTGTTCATGCGTAAGATTTGGATCAGGTCAGTGACAACCAAACTCCTCGGTGATAAAAAAAAATTCAACACCAAGGAAGACTAAGTATATTCCAGTCCAACATAAAGAGATCTATCAGGAGGCCTTGAACATGTTTGGTTGAATTCCAACCTACCTAGCACAGTATGAAGTAGGATGATCTCACCAATATAGAAAGAATGACACAAGAACTAATGAAAGAGAATCAAGTAATCACAAAGTAAGGGATTATGTTTCATTATGGTTCCATGAACATGTTTGGTTGAATTCCAACCTACCTAGCACAGTATGAAGTAGGATGATCTCACCAATATAGAAAGAATGACACAAGAACTAATGAAAGAGAATCAAGTAATCACAAAGTAAGGGATTATGTTTCATTATGGTTCCATTTACTAAAAGATATTCTGGAAGATGAGAATTCCATTGATAAGTTGCGTGGAGCGCTTTGCAACCTATAATATGTTGTCAAAATTTATGGTGAGATATGTGATCCTCTACCAAAAAGAAACATGCAGTTGGTGCGACAAAGGCGAAGGAATTGGACTAGTCGATAGTTTTGTATATATGCATAGGCACATGGATATGATATAAAAAATGTGATATCGGATTTAGGTTCTAATGTAAACATCCTTCCAAAGAAGTCATGGGAAGCAATGAGATATCCAACTCTTATCTACTCTCCCATTCAATTGAGAATGGAAAATCAATATCACATTTTTCCCTTTGTCCAACTAGAGGATGTTGAATTAGATTTGGGAGATGTCAAAACCACTATATATTTTGAATTCATAGAGATCATGGATGGAGCAAATACCTACCTAGAATTTCTTAGAATCAAATGGGCTGATGAGAACTATGGAATAATTGATATGAAAAATAGAACGATGACTTTTTAGGTTGATGGAATGAAGGTAACACAACCCCTAGACCCAGTACACCAAGATCTACTATACATAGATACAATCCAAGGAAATGTAGAACAAGATGTCTTGGAAAACATATATTCTCTGTTAGTAGGAAAAAATGATGATTTCATTAGAGGGCTCAATCATCTAGAGGAGAATTCATTCCTTTGACAGTGATTCCAAGGAGGCTTGGGACAACTAGGAAAATGGGATACATGAGCTCTCATCTAGACATTGTGTAACTTTGAAATCAGTTTGCTAGATTGGATTAGAAGCACATGATCCACTAAGATATGAAAGAACTAATATCCTAGACCAATTCCTTCGAAAATAGATTTAGTCACAAAGGTGTACTACATAAATTTTCTAGATATTGTGCTTAGAGGGACTCCCACTAGATGGTGGGAAACACACAAATATGACATACCTGATTGGGACACAACTTAGTTGGAACTAATGATCAGGTTCAAGTTGAACAAACATGTTAACATGGTGAAAAGGATCTATAAAAGAGAGATCTATCCCTAAGAGCATGTCAACCTATGTTACGAGCACATCAACCTATGTGAGCACCAGTCAGAATTAGATGGACTACAAAAATATTTTGGGGTTCATTAATTATTTCACGAGCTTGGTCGTATCCTGAAATATTAGTACCAACATGAAGAAACAAGGAGAAATATTGGATGTTGGAATATGATGCATGCAAAATTATATCAAGAGTTTTATTTTTCAGCAACCAGCAATATAATAATAGAAGCATTATCATATATTTAAGAAGAATTATTCACCAACAAGCTGTGTAATGTGGGACACTTGTATGTCTTTCCTACGCATCAAGAAATTTCAATTATCACATTCATGATTTTCGAAGTAATATCCCCTCTTTGTTGTGCTAAGGTAGATCAGGAGAAATCTAATCTAGATGATCTTGAGAGTTTGAGGAACTTATCCTTAAAGGAGTTGGAATGATCCCAAGAAATAAGACAGACAAAACCTAAAAATAATGAAGTAATATATGCACAACATCTAAAGTTATAAAAGATCCATATCGATATTGAAGATAAACTAAAGATAGGAGTCGTTCGGGATTACTAGAATGAGAAAATGGCATCTGAGGTTGCATCCTTATTGAAATAATATGATGATATATTTCATCAAATATTTATAGAATTCAAAGGGATTCATGGATACCTAGGTGAAATAAAGATTGCATTGAGACTGAATGCCAAACTTGTTAAGAATCGACCATATAAAATGAATACCCAAGTGAAGAGAAAGGTGAAAAAAGAGATTGGCCAAATGTTAAGCATGGTTCTTATTTTCCTTGTCGATGAACTAGATTGGATCATTCCAATTGTCATCCAAAGTAAGAAATATACATAGGACAAAAGGTTATGCATCAATTATCGTATCAAGAATGCTTCTTGTGCCCATGACCCATTCTCGACACTGTTTAGTGATAAAGCGCTAGATCAAGTAGAAATAAATGAGCCATACTTATTAGACCATAATACCACCTAGCACCATGGTAACATACACTTAGGACACATTTTCATTTGTCTTGTACTTGTGTCATATGGTCCAAACCTTGGTTATGTTGGTCTAGCAAGGTATATGGGGGTTTTGCACTCATTAATGCACCCAAGCACCATATTTTTGGTCAAGTAAGATAATGAGATCCCTCATTAATTAAATTTCATTCCTTGGGGTGATCCCCCTCCTTAAAATAGGGAATTGGTTTCACCAGAGGCACCCATGCATGTATTTGGGTAGTTTTTTCCCTTTTAGACCATTAAATGCTTCCTAGAGACACTCCCACTCACCCATGCACTTCAACACACCTATGATACCCTCATTTATGTCTTATAATGCTTCATCCACATTCATATATTTGTGACCGTTTTAGGTGTTTTGGGAGCTCATTGGTCAACCTAGGGGGGTTTTAGGTCCAATCTAAGGCTGCCACATGTATGCCACCAATTTTCATCCTAAGGATAGATATTTTCTCCCATTATATTATAAATATGTTCCAAACATATTTAAAATTTGTATAGTAATATAAAGTTCATTTATTGGCACCATCTCTATGTGTTAATATTGCTCGTTTTCACTGTTTTCTGCATAATTTGTAAAAACTCTTGAGTTGTGAGGATTCCATTAGCTCGTATTTTTGTGAATAATATTTTCATATGGTATAATATATATTTAGAGCTTCAAATTGAATTCAATGATTTTGAGTTCTTATCTAGGGCTCTTCCATAAAAACTTAAGTGTTTGCATTGCAAGTAGTTCCAGTGTCTTTGTCACTCAATGCACAATAATAAATGGAGTAGAGTCATGTATTTATTAAACTATTCAATTATTTTGAATGGAAGGTATAAATGGTGATCCATTTGAGTTCTAAAATCCTTTACAGAGTAACCATGGGAACTGATACCAAGCCCAACTCTGCTGTGGAAAAATCCAAGAATTTCAACAAATTGGATGAAGCATTCAGGATGCTTTGTATTATTATTTTGAAGGATATTCTCTTCCATGTAGATAAAATTACTAAACCTGATGAATTCTGGTTGAATCTTGAGTCATTGTTTGGGAATACTGATGAGATGAGAGGACATCAACTCAAAAATGAGTTGATCTCACTAACCCAACTCACTTTGAGACGAACCAGTATTTCTTCACAAAGTTTAAATCGTTGGTGCTTCGTTTGAAACAATGTGGCATCGAGAAGAAATAAGAGCAGCTGATCTTGTCTGTTCTTTTGAAGTTAGGCCCTGAGTATTCAGTGTTTGTTTCCACATTCCACTCAGGAAATCTACAGTTCGAAATTGGAGAATATCTGCTCTGGAAGACTTCATGGAGTCTTTGACTCATGAAAAGGAAAATTTATTTAAAATGGGTACCATGAAACCTACCAAGAATCAATCCCTTTCTACAGGTGTTTCTAATCAAGTCAAAGGCAAGAATAAAGCCAATGATTCGAAGCAACAAAAAGTGAAGGAGAAGAAGCATTCGTATGTGGAAAGATCAAGTTCAACTAATGAGGATTCGAAAGCCAAGAGGATGAAGAGTAAGAGAGATAATCCCAAATTTTTTTATTGCAGAGGTTCACATCATGAAAAATATTTTTTCATAAAGAATTTTTACATCATGACCAAGCTTCCTGAATACAACAATATTGATGTTCCATATTTTGCAAGAAGAGAAGAAGGCAATATGTCCTTAGAAAAAGAAGATGGTAAGTGCTTGCATGCTTTGGTTGATAGGGAATTTTTTTTTCATATATATATTTCAGATATATTTTTTTCTCATTTACAATCTGATAAATCAGAATCTGAAACCTCCATCCCTTCCTTGGAAGAAACCTCAAACAGTTCACCAAAGTTTCCTCCAAAAACTAGTAATTTTTCACTAGTTTCCAACTTGTTTTTTGAATGATCTTTCACAATCCATTAATAACCCTCAAATTATGATTATTAATGTGATATTTAGGATAATATTCATATTATTACAGCCTTAAACTCATTTCCCCAACCATTTTATGCCCAAAATACCTGACAACCCTCAAGTTCACTAGTTGGAAAATCTCAAAATTGAATTATTTCCAATACTATGTCACTTGTGTATTTTGTTTTATGCCTTGCATATCATTAATTGGTTGGAAATACATGTAATTTTCCTTTGTATTATTTTTTTTCACATGTATGGACCTGATATCACCACCTATGGTTCAAATTTCAAGTCTCGAGACCATCCAAATTTGCTCAACTATTAGTGTGATCTAGTTTCCCACTATGGATCCATTCGCTAATGGAGACACTATAACTCTGATATTTTCTATTGTATATGACTTCTATTATGATATTTCAGATCCTCATGAGCTTTGTTACATGTTTATGAAGGTGCTTCATAAATTTGGGAATAAGATTCATGGTTTAATTCATGATATTGCAGCTATACAAGAAGATGATTTTGTCAAGTCTTTTGATGCTCTTTGGGAAGGAATTTGCAGAGATATATTTTCCATTATTGATTATGCTTACTGATCAGAGTATGCTTTCAGAAAAAAACATTCTTATGATGCTCATCCATCATGAAATGATGAGTTTCAAGGGGGCTCTCCACTTGTTCTTTGTCTACAACACATTGATGCATTGATGCACGATCTTGGCATCCACAACATCTTCGCCAAGTCTATCACCAAGAAGTTGTTTGTTTAGCTCAATAAATTGAAGAAGATTACCTTTTGAAGAATTTTTTTATCATCTATGTGTCATGTCCATTCTTGAGGGAGTATTTTCCCCATGAGGTTTTGCCTATTTCCTCGTTTTTACATGGATAAATAGTTTTTTTGTAAGTGGTGACTTGAGACTTAGTTGAAAATGCCCCAATTTTTGTTGTGGTTACACTAAGTTGGGATTAATGGGGGTGTTAGAGAATCATACCACCTCGTACCATGGTCACATACACCTATGACACATTTTAATTTTTCATGTACTTATGTCATATGGTACAAAACTTGGTTATGTTGGTCTAGCAAGGTATATGGGGGTTTTGGACTCATTAATGCACCCAAGCACCCTATTTTTGGTCAAACAAGAGAATGAGAGATCTCATTAATAAAATTCCAGTCATTGGGGCTCTACCACTCCTTAAAAATGGGAGCTGGTTTGACTAGAGGTCCCCATGCATGTATTTGAGTGGTTTTTGGCCCTTTTGGACCATTAAATGTTGCCTAGAGCCACTCCCAATCACCCATGCACTCCATCACACCTATCCTACCCTTTTTTATGTCCTATCATGCTTCAACCACGTTCACATGGAAATTCATGACCGTTTGAGGTGGTTTTGGTTATCATTGGTCAACATAGGGGGGTTTGAGGTCCAATCTAATCCTGCCACGTGTATGACATCAATTTTCCTCCTAAGGATAATGATTTTATCCCATTGTATTATAGACATGTTCCAGACATATTTACAAGTTGTACAGTAATCGAAACCTCAGTTATTGGCACCATATCTATGTGTTAGTATTGCTCTTTTCAATATTTTATGCATAATTTGTGAAACTCTTGAGTTGTGAGGATCCCCTTAGCTCCTAGATATTATTTTGAATCATATTTTCACATTACGTGCGCACATGTGGATTCTTAGGATACCACTAGGTTAGTATTGTTGAGGAAAAAAAGAATAATACCACATTCACTACAATATTGGGATCATTTGCTTATAATGTGATTCCACTTGGATTAAAAAATGAATTAGTTGTTTTCTCAAGGATAGAGATTGTGTATTTTTTCAAATACCTCCATAATCTTTTGGAAGTCTAACTAGATGATTGGACGGTCTACAACCTACTCAAATACCATCTTGCACTTTTTCAACTTATGCTAGATTGCTGTAGACAAAGTGGAATTTATTTGAACCTATGGAAGTGCATTTTTTCATTCCTTTAGGAAAATTTTTTGGGCCATATTGTTTTCAAATATAGAGTTATGGTACACCATGTGAAAATTGCAACAATTTTGAAGTTATAGGCCCCAACGTCGATAAAGAAGTTGCAATCCAACTTGGGACATAAAGGGTGTTGGGCCCTGGAATTGTCCATTTTTCTATCATTTATCGACATACCTTTCATCCATTTTCTTACCATTATTTCTCATTTATCATTCCATTTTTCATCCATTTGTTGTAGCAGGGTGTTGAACAGCCTGCTACTTCCATTGATGTTTTAAGTGGTTAATAGTGATTATTTTCTTTTATATTTGATGAATTAAAGACTATTATGCATAATTTTACTAATGATGGTTTGTGGAGTGAGTTGTCACATACAGGACGCTCATAGCCAGCTGTTACAGCCTTAACCAAAAACGCATGCCACATAAGAACACCTTGATTCACGTCTTTATTTGCGGGCAGATGGAAACGAATCTCAAAAATCCGAGACATGAGTTTTGTGCGTAACATCCTCATTTACCTGACTCATGAGGACATCACCAAACAAAGCTACGGATTGTGATATGCAGTTAGTTCTTTGAGAGGGTATTTTCCAGATTTGGTGTTGCGACCGGTTCCAAAGTTGCCAACAGTTACGACCATGTTTCAGCTGTTACAGATCACAAGTTGGGGGTTCAGTTCTTCATTTTCATGAGATAATTTTATGAGTAAATATGTAATCAATCTCATGGAGAAGGGGATGATAGAGGATAGAGGATAGATGATTTATTAGGCAGGATAGGAGATGCAAGATAGGAGAGAACACAATGTTATGATGTAGGATTTGATCCAGATCTATTGTAATTCTTCCATTATGATAATACATGCTGGTAGTTTCTTAATTCTGGAGTTATAGACTTTTATTGTGGAGATCCAGCTCTGCTCAGTGGAGGAAGGGCCCTCTTCCCTGAGCAGATGCTGGTAGTGTTAATTGTAAGTGTGTTATTGTTTATATCTGCTTATTATTTCATTTATGCTTTCATTCATTAAGCTTATCATAGTTGTATGCTTTTATTCATTAGATCTGTCATAATCGTTGTGTTGATAATTCATTTGGTAGATCGTTGGACAACATAACAATTCTTTTAGATGTATGCAATTAGATCTTGTTTCATGATCAATTATTTTGTTGAAGTATGATTAGATTTACAGTGTGATTTTACAAATAGACTAAGGATTGATTTACTTTCAAGTAGATGTGATCTAGTTTACAAATAGTTTCGATTGCATACCAATAGATCAACAATGGTAGGTAAAAATTGTGCTTGCATATATTTTGCACGATAGCTTTGAAATAAAAGACTTCCTTGGGTTGATAATTTATGTTTAGCACTCTACATGTTAAGTTTTATTTAACTGACATATAGTGAGCACGACATTTTGGCATCGTTACCGGGGAAGTTATCAATTGTGCAAAAGTACATCTGACATTGTTTTGTAGATGCATTGTTAAAGTAGGGCATGTAGGTTGCATTATTACATTTCAGGTTATTGAATTTATTTTGAGTGTGAATTTTCTGTTTTTCTACATTCAGTTTTATTTCAATTTCAATCTTTGGAGCATAAGTCTTATCATTCCCCTTAGTGGTGTTGTAAGCACCACCCATTCTACTAACAAGTTGACAGGAACATTCGAAGGAGGAGCCTTATAATAGCACATGAAGAATCTATGAAGAGATGGCAAGTGAGAAAGATGTGGAAGTTTTTACCTTTGAATTTCCCATAAAAGATTCGAGAGGAGTGGCACGAACGAAAAGAATTCCCCCACATATTCTACCAAATTTTCATGGTTTGGAAAATGAAGACCCTGATGTATTTTTATTTCAATTTGAAATACTTTGTAGAGGATATGGTTATTGTGCTAATTATCAAAAGTTGAATGTGTTTCCACTTACTCTAAAAGAAACAGCCCTCCGATGGTTCATGAGCCTCGGTGGGAATTGTATACAAACTTGGGAAGACATGAAACATGTATTCTTGAAAAGGTACCAAGATTATTGCAAGGTCAATGAAGAAATTTTTGAAATGACACAAGGAGAAGAAGAGAGTCTGGAGGAATACATAGAATGATTTCAATATAACCTCCAAAGATCAAAACAGAGGAAACTAGGGAAAGAGATCTTAAAAACACTTCTACTCAAGGGAATCCAAGTTGAATGTTTAGAAATATTGAATATGATCGGAACAGGTAATGTATTTCAGTTAGCATATGATGATATTTGTGAGTTATGCAGAAGGTATTCAAGAGGAAAATTCAAGACTGCTAAGAATTCTAAGGAACTTTGATCTTTATTTTTGGAATCTGCTGCAAAAACAAGAGTTTTACGAGCTGAAATTAGCAATTTATTTAAAATTTATAAAGCTGATTCACAATCGGTTGTTTTGCAGGATAAGGAAAAGCGGGAAGAAATAAGAGAAGCAAGGGATTCCCCTTTGGATAGTCTTGAAATTTGTGGTATATGTGACTTGAATCACTCCACAGATCATTGTCCCTCCTTACCAAGGATGAAATAAACATATCAAAGAGATCTGGGAGTTGCATCCAACTCGTTGCAACAGTCATGTCAACCATGGCCTACATCTATGGTTCAAAATTCTATCCCTCCATTTTCTTACTCTCATACTCAATCATTGACTACTCTTCCACCATGGCAGCTGTTGCAGCCTCAATTTAACTCTTACCTACCTTATCCACAAGGTTGGAATGGCATATCTTATGATCACATGGCCACTCTCCCTCATGCTGCAACACAAATTGGTACTTCAATATCAACCTCACAAATCAATCATCTACATCATCCACATCTATCTTCTCATCGAACTCCTTGGTATCCAACAAAATTTCCTGTCCAATCCACCCTCCACCCTAACCATAATAAAGCAGTACAGTATGCTTACAGGGTTGAACTGCAAAATGTTTCTACACTTCCCTCTTGTTCTACCTCATCTACACCATTGCAAAAAGGCTATGTGTTGTTGCAACAAATCCATACGAGGCCTGAACATGTTTTAAATCCAAGTTTTGCAGATGGAGTTTCTTCTAGTCCTCATAAGCAAGCAGACAAGATCAACAATACACACGTAATATTTGATGGAGAACAGCCATTGGAACCAAAAGCATCATTCACATCATTAGATCTGAAATTCTTATGCATTGAGGAAGATCAGTTTAATAAGGATCTTCATGGTGTAACATACATGAGCAATCAAGGGAACAAAGACTATATTGAAGCTTGGTTTCAATCTGTCATCAGTCTGCAGCATCATTCCATGCTTCACCAATTCTTGGCACCATCATTTCAAGGGAAGTTGATCTCTCATATCCTAGCATTCATAAATTTATATTTTTTTGTTGAGAGTATGAGCATACTTGAGTCACTTTTTCGAAAATGGCTCCATTGGAAATATGCATACACTTGAATTTTTTTATATATATTTCCAAGTAGAATAGGGTAGGATAGAGTAACAGAATAAAACCATGCTTTTGTTTGTTTTTTATTTATTTATTTTTGAATAAGTATGCTCTCTTCTTGTGCCTTGTTGCGATCTGGAAGATCAGAAAGTAGAAAGATAAAGAATTGGTATGAGATGTTTTCATGAATTCCATAAAAATGCACATGCTTTATTTCAATATTATGACATTTTTTTTAAGAGTTGCAGCTTTGGCTGCATCAGACTGTGCAAGCCAATATAGGTGCTCAATGCTTGAAATTTTTGGTATGGATGTGTGTTATATTTAAATTTACATCATTAAAAACGTCCACACCTATTTCGATTACTTTTTGGGGGTTACATTTAATTTATTGGATTTTTGTGACATTTTGGCTTGAAAAGTTTACTGAAACATAGTCGGGATAGTCCATTTTTGGGAGACCAAATGAACTTATTTTTAAAACCTTTTTATATCCCAAGTATCCCTTTGAATCTAGTTTCCAAAACAATTTGAATTTTTACTATTGGGTGTCAAACGAAAAATTTTATGGCCAAAATACTAACAGGGCGTCAAGCTGGCAGTTTAGGAATAGAGCTGGGACAGTCCATTTTTGGATGCCTTATTGGACGTATTTTGAAAACATGTTTCATTGGTATATTCCCCTATGAATCTAGTTTACAACGCAATTTTAATCACTCCGTTTTGATATCGTATGCAAAGTTTATGACCAAAATACCGACTGCCTATCACAAATCTGCATTTCTAAAACTCTATTTTCTAGATTGTTCATTGGCTTATTTGACTCATCAATTCTTGTTGGATTCAAAAAATATTTCTAATGGAGATACCTACATGAATCTAATTTCATATCCAATTTGAATCACATCAATCCATTATCAAACGAAAAAGTTAAGCCTAAAACTTTGGTTGTTGGTCTAGTCCAGAATTCAAAAAAACACCTTGTCATGCAGGCTGTTACTGAATGATTTGAAAGATCATTGCATAGAATTTTAAAAACATGTTTCTAATGGAAATAGACCTATGAATTTAATTTAATTTTGCTTTGTAATCACTCAAATTGGACAAGGAACGAAGAAGCTATGATCAGAATACCGTTGGTGAGTCTAGATGGACATTGCTCTCCTGCAGGTATAAAATGGATTTCGCTTTGTTCATTTTTCTTTGGATTTGTTTTATAAGTAATTGCTTATTGTTTTTTTTTAGAAGTGTTGGGTGAAGAGAGACCAATCATCTCTCTTCTTCTATCATCTCATGTTTTATTGTAGGCAAATGCTAGGTTTTGCAGGTCCTTGGAAGAAGAAGGTCAATGCATGCACGAGTGACTCTTGAAGACTTTTTATCAATTTGCAAATGGATTGAGCACATAAAAAAAATGGAGAGATTGATATGCAAACCATACATAGTCCAATTTTTCTGAATTCAAGTCCCATTGCTACATGCCAAGAATCATTTTTAGACACCTGTCATCCCACTTGTTGCTGAAAGAAACCCCTCAAGAAGCCAATTTCCCTATGGTAGATTCATTCACCCTCATTTCAAAACCCCAAAAATCCATTCATGTCGAAGTCCCATTTTCCACTACTTATGTAGTCACCATAACCATTTTATTTCCCATCACTACTACATCATGACTTCACATATACTTTCCGCTTCTGAGTTTCATGTTGGTCATATTTTTCACTATGATTCTTCACAATCATTTATTGTGTACTCGTATTGGATGATGTGGAATGCATTAAGGTCCACCTTCCAATGGTCTTGTCCCATCGACTCCGACACATCATCTGGGATCGAGATTAGAGTTTTTATAGTGCCATGGTATTTGCATGAATCAATGGCAGATTTCCTTGTTGTTAATCATGGGGATTCATCAATGCCTCTTGATTGACAAATCTTGCAGGTGACTCGACTCCAGCACATCCATTCGTACCTGTCAAGATGCGCTAAGGTACTTTAGAGCTCATTGTCATCAAAGGTGAGTTTCTTCACATTGGTTAACGGCATACATTAATGGCTGGTAATCCAATGATTTCTTTCCATGATCAACTTCAGCACATTCATTCGCATGGTAAGAATTGTACCTCGGGTTTGTAGCAGCTGAAGATTATGTGATCTAATGGTTTCAACAATGATTTGCAGCATCATTTGTTCAATAGTTTTGCAATTCCTTTCCATTTTCAGTTCAGCAGTTGATTTTCAGAATAAGAGAAACTTGACTTTCTGCTTCTATGGTAGAATTTCTGCTCATTAATTGTCTCAGTAGTTAGTCTTACATGCAACCAGCACAACATCATGGATCAAATTCAGTCTCATCTAGTTTCAGCTCTCATATACATATGTCTCAACATCATATCAGCTACATAGCTCCAGCATACACCAGTCCATTCATGTCAACCAAGGTTTCCATGGAGGTAAAACTTGAGGTAAAATAGCATGAGTTTTTGATTTATTAAAGATTTGGGGAAATGTCATGAAGAACCACTAAGCATTAGCCATTTCCATTTTCTAAATAGCATTTTATATCCATCCATTCCCATCACTTCCCACTCAATTTTAACACTTCATCATTCATGCACATCCACTTCAAATTCCAATCCAACATCTCACCAACCCAACTGACCAAGCATGAAAAAAAAAGGGATACCTTATTGTTGTCACACAAGAACCAACAATAAGAAGTCTTGTTGCTACCACACAAGAACCAGTAGTAAGAAAAGAATCATTGCTGCTGCCACACAAGAACCAACAGTAAGAAAATAAGTCTTGTTGCTGCCACACAAGAACCAGTAGTAAGGAATGGTGCTCTGTTGCCATATAAAAATAATGAGGAGAAATAAAGCAGCTGATACACATCTTGAAAGAGAAGGATAGGCTAGACACAAGAACCTACAACATGAAAAGTTGATGTAGAAGCCATTCCTTCTCAAGAGTATGCTATCACACAAGCACGATAGAAAACAAAGGCATGATTTCTTTGATTTGTTTGCTTTGTTCAGTGGTGCACATAATGGTTCACATCTTCATAATTCAAAATTATTGAGAGACACATTTTATATGGTATATGGATTTTCCACCATCTTATACATATGGTATCTTTACCATCCACTAATGCATACATTGGTTTTAGCCGTCATGAGCATGATACATGCACAATGGAAATCCTATAGCAGCCTTTTCAAGGTCTGATGTGAAGTGTATCTCAGCAGCATGAAGGTAATGACTACTCTCAGCATTGGTCATTTGTCAAGTTTCACAGAATTTCTGAAATGATTTTGATTGTTGTGGAATGCGCAAAAGAATGTTTGGCATCTCATTCAACAAAGTCTTGTAGCATTGGCATGGCTGACTCTATTTACAATCATAAAGGAAGTTTTCTAATGATTTGGGCATTTTTGTTCTAAAACAAACACACACTGCCAGATAACAGGGTATGAAACAAGGGTAGGTGATTTGTTCTTCCCACACTCTAAAAAGAAATTTGATCATTTCAATGCAATTGCTCTATTCATCCCTTCATATATCATTTCATGCGCATCATTTTTGAGGATTCAGTTGGTGTGCCAATTGTTGGAGATCATTGGTTTTCTTTCAAATTCACAAAGAGGCAATATGAAGAATTGATTACACACTTGGGTTGAAGTTGGTTTTAATAAACCTGAATACATGAGATATCCTCAGATGGTTGTTCACAACTAAGACGAAAACTCCTCTTTTGCATGAGGACATGCAACATATTCAGTTTGGGGGAGTGGTTTTTGACATTTTTTTTTGTGCATACTGATTTTTATTCATTCACAGCTGGCAAAAATGAAGAATTTGATTTAAGGATATCTCACAAACCACGAATTGGATCCTCATGAAATTTGGACATGGAATGAAGAACAACATGATGCACAACCATGGTAAGTTTCAGCTCAATCCAGCGCACGGTTTTCGAGAAAATGACCATCATCACCTACAGCCAATTCTCATTTTTATCGAAATATGTGATGTGGGTTCATCTAATTTTTGGTGAGGAGATGAATTATAATGGTATTTAGCTTCTTGAAAAATTTCATCCCAACCCAGTTTTTAGTTTTTGAAATATTGGCTCTGGAAGTTCAGCTGCAATACATTTTTATTCATGTTCAAAAGTGCAGAATATGATTTGGGCATATCTTTCAATTGGTAAATTGGATCCTCATGAAATTTGGACAAGGGATGCATAACATCATGAATAACATCCATGGCAAGTTTCAGCTCAATACAGTGCACGGTTTTCAAGAAAATGGCCATCATCACCTACAGCCAATTCACATTTTTCTCGAAATCCGTGATGTGGTTTTGTCTAATTTTTGGCGTGGAGATGAATTAGAGTGGTACCTACTTGCCTAAAAAATTTCAGCCCAACCCAGTTTGTTGTTTGGTAGAAAATGGCTTTAAAATTTTCCTGTTAAAAAAGGCTAAAACGCCGTAAAATATTGTCGTTTCCCGTTTTCCGGCAGCTGCGACATATTTTTCGACGACCGCTTTTCGGCAGCTACGACATATTTTCTGGCGACCATCTTCCAGCAGCTCCCCATTTTCCGGTAGCTGCGACATATTTTCCAGCGACCGCTTTCCGGCAGCTGCGACCGTTTTTCAGCAGCTGTGACATCTTTTCCAGCAGCTGCGAGTCCTTCAAATACGTCGCTAAATTTAGCGTTGTTCCGCCAAATTCTCCACTAAAACCTTTTCCAACTTCTCTGCTAAAATAAGCTGACTCCGCCAAATTCGTCGCTACATCTAGCACTGTTCCGCCAAATTCGCCGCTAAAACCTTCACCAAATTCTCTGCTAAAATAAGCCGTGACTCTGTCAAATTTATACTAAAGAGCTGTGAATCCACCAAATTTTCTGCTAAATCCTCCGCTAAGTGACTCTGCTAACTTCTGTTAAACTGTCCATTTCTTCTAGCTGTAGCTGTGCGAATGGTTTAATGAAGGAACAAGTGAATGAGTTTTTCAAGTTGGATGCTACATAGGTATTGAGTTGCATGAGGACATGCAACAAGTTCAGTTTGGGGGAGATGTTGGGCCCTGGAATTGTCCATTTTTTTATCATTTATCGACATACCTTTCATCCATTTTCTTACCATTATTTCTCATTTATCATTCCATTTTTCATCCATTTGTTGTAGCTGCGCGTTGAACAGCATGCTACTTCCATTGATGTTTTAAGTGGTTAATAGTGATTTTTTTCTTTTATATTTGATGAATTAAAGACTATTATGCATAATTTTACTAATGATGGTTTGTGGAGTGAGTTGTCACGTACAAGACGCTCATAGCCAGCTGTTACAGCCTTAACCAAAAACGCATGCCACATAAGAAAACCTTGATTCGCGTCTTTATTTGCGGGCATATGGAAACGAATCTCAAAAATCTGAGACATGGGTTTTGTGCGTAACATCCTCATTTACCTGACTCCTAAGGAAATCACAAAAAAAGCTACGGTTTGTAATATGAAGGTGGTTCTTCGAGAGGGTATTTTCCAGATTTTGTGTTGTGGCCGGTTCCAAAGTTACCAGCAGTTACGACCATGTTTCAACTGTTACAGATCACAAGTTGGGGGTTCAGTTCTTCATTTTCATGAGATAATTTTATGAATAAATATGTAATCAATCTCATGGAGAAGGGGATGATAGAGGATAGATGATAGATGATTTATTAGGCAGGATAGGGGATGCAAGATAGGAGAGAACGCAATGTTATGATGTAGGATTTGATCCAGATCTATTGTAATTCTTCCATTATGATAATACATGCTGGTAGTTTCTTAATTCTGGAGTTGTAGACTTTTATTCTGGAGATCCAGCTCTACTCAGTGGAGGAAGGGCCCTCTTCCCTGAGCAGATGCTGGTAGTGTTAATTGTAAGTGTGTTATTGTTTAGATCTTCTTATTAATTCGTTTATGCTTTCATTCATTAAGCTTATCATAGTTTTATGCTTTTATTCATTAGATCTGTCATAATCGTTGTGTTGATAATTCATTTGGTAGATTGTTGGCCAATATAACAATTCTTTTAGATGTACACAATTAGATCGTGTTTCATGATCAATTATTTTGTTGAAGTGTGATTAGATTTATAGTGTGATTTTATGAATAGACTGAGGATTGATTTACTTTCAAGTAGATGTGATCTAGTTTACAAATAGTTTTGATTGCATACCAATAGATCAACAATGGCAGGTAGAAATTGTGCTTGCATATATTTTGCACGATAGCTTTGAAATAAAAGACTTCATTGGGTTGATAATTTATGTTTAGCACTCTACATGTTAAGTTTTAATTAACTGACATATAGTGAGCATGACAAAGGGTATTACAAATGTTTCATTTGAAATTGCACCTCCATTATTACACCCTTGGAACAATTATTGAAGGAAGAACAAACTTTAAAATGGAACAACAATTGTGAAAAAATGTTTGCAACATTAAAAGAAATTAATATGGTAAATGCCCTAATCCTAGCATTCCCTAATTGGAAAAAAGTGTTCCATGTACATGTTGATGCATCAAGGATCACTCTTGGTGTTATATTATCCCAACCAAGAAAATGTGAGATGGACCATCAAGCTTATTTTTCCAGTAGAAAACTATCACAAGTGGAGTGAAACTACACAACAATAGAATGAGAAGGATTGGATATAATTCATGCACTATATAAATGCATCCATTACTTGTTGGGAGGAGACTTTAAACTCTTTACTAATCACTTAACTCTGAAATATTTTTCTCAACAAGCCCATTCTAGAAGGATGAATCTACAAATGGTTACTCTTACTCCGGGAATTCTCCTTTGAATTAATAGTCAAAGTCAAGAAGCATATACATGGACCTAATCATCTATAATGAATAGAGTATTGAGAAGTTGATGGACCTATTGATGACTAGTTACCGAATGCAACACTTTTCATGATAGATTCCATTCCAGAGCATTTGGAGGAAATTGCATTGTTTCTTACCACAAGAAAGTCCCAAAATGAATATTCTACAACACATAAACATCGTGTAATACCCCTCGTCCGTATGTTTGTGTTGTGGATAAGTGTAAATGTATGTATATGTAAAGGTTCATGGTGAGGAGCTCAAGGACAAGGCCCCACAATTAAACATAATAGCATTGTTAGTCTTGTCATGTGATGTTAAAGCATGCGTTAGTGTTATCAATGTGATGTAATGTAAACTATGAACTTGATGAAATGAAAGAAAAACACAAGGGCTAGATGTGCAAGACCATAGTAACAAAGGGGGAACGATGTCCACTAGGAAAGGGAAAGAGGCCAATGATGTGTCATAAGACTCTTGGGTAGAGTTAATCCTGCTTGAAATGCACTCGCTAGTAGAACTAATGAGTTGATACTAGTATTGGTATTACTAATGTGTCATGTCTTGTTGTAACCTATTGAGGGGGGTCTTACATGTTGTTTGTGTGACTTAACATGGCATGTTGGTGTACTAACTAGTCTATGTCTCGTAGAATGAGCCTATTAATATAATTTTTTTTGTTAGTGTATTATTAGCCTATGACTACTAGTGTTAGTAGTAGTAATTTTTACTGAAGGCCTAGTAATGGTACTATAGGTGCATATAAGGAGTGCACTGAGTGCTTGTGAAACCTATAATAGAAAGGTAAATTACTAATCTAGGTGGATTCATCGATAAAGGTAAGTTATTATACTGGATATCGTTAAATGATTCGTATGCAAATAATCAAATGACAAGTATATGTTATTATTTTCTAAGGAAATAATGTGTATGATGAGTATTACTAATGCTCTTTACATGATAAATTATTATTATTATTATTATTATTATTATTATTATTTGTACTGGGGGAATCGGTAACCGAGCGGTTCTAGTACTCGCGTGACACGGGGTCAATTCCCGTTGGCTGCCACTATAACCCCAGGTGCGTCCACACAGCCCGCAAGCATGGAGCATAGATTATTCGGGGTGAGATTTGAACTTGAGACCTCCTTTACAACATTCCTTCGTTTACACGGCACTTTCCAGTCAGTCTACACCCCTACGGGCACATGATCAATTATTATTATTATTGTTATTAAATTATTTAGTGCCATCAAGGCCCTTATTCCACTAAGTGGTGGAAAGGTTAAGCAACCCTTCTTGTCTTTTTTAGACAGTGGGACACTTGTTCCCACCCTCTTTTGTATTGCATACATGCATTATATTTAGTTTAGTTTATTATTGTTGTTTTATGAATTATTAGTGCATGCATGTACATGTGAGGCCAACTGATTTCACTATTCTCCTAACCTATCTAGTTAATTGATTAGTGGGAGTGCCACTTGGGGAGTAGGAGTAGCCATGTGCCCTTCTAGTAAATTTTATTAATTATTAATTATTTTATTATGGAATAATGTGCCACTTGTCGAGAGATTGGTTGCTTCTCTTTTTATTTAATTTAATTGACTTATGTTGTTAGGAAATGAAAAATGTAGAGGGTGCTCCTCAATGGAGGACACACCTCCCTCTGTATTTGTTTAATAAATTAATTCATTAGAATTTAACTACAGAATAAATGGAAAGGGCGCAACATGATGGAGGAGATACCTCAATATTCAGTATAAACTTCATAAATATTTCATATATTTGGTATTGCAAACTTTGGTATAGAGTTCATTGTCTTGGAGAAGCGCAACCCCTACCTAAACTTTAATTTATTCATATGTATTTTTTTTACGGTTTCCAAAATGAGCAAGGCGCTCCTCTTGGAAAGGATGCAACCCCCTCTCCTTTGCATTTTTATTTTAATGGATGCGAGTTGAATATTTAATTATGTTGTGGATTGATTTTAGGTTTGGGGTGCACCCTTGTTTACTAATATGTGTTATTCTATTGATGTTTGCAAAAGTGGAAAGGGGAAGTCCTTTGGAGAGAACGCAACTCCCACATGTGGAATTGCAATAATTTTTATGTATTGATGAATTATATTCTATGACAACTATTTTTTATTGATTAATGGTTTGTACATGAATAGAGAGGGTGTCTCTCTTTGGAATTCCCATCTCTAGTAATTTTAATTAACTAGTATGTTGCATGTAACTTAGAGAGGGTATCTCTTAAGAGGGCCTCTCTCACAATTGTTTTAATTATTAATTTTGTTGCAAGAAGCATAAAGAGAGTGTCTCACTCTAACTAAAATGCCCTCTCTCTAATTGATAGGTTTTGAGAGGGCCCCTCTCACAATTGTTTTAATTGTTAATTTTGTTGCAGGAAAGAATAGAGAGGGTGTCTCCCTTATGAATGCCTCTCTCACAATTAAATTAATTATTAATTGATTGTGTAGGTTAGAGAGTGCATCTCTCTTGGGAGTACCTCTCTTACAATTAGTTAATTAATTAATTTCCTTTGCAACAATAGAGAGGGTATCTCTCTCTTGGGAGTGCCCATCTCTTATTAACTTGTTTAATTAATGTGAGTGCATTCTGTAGAGAGGGTTTACCTATGTCTCTCTCTCTCTATCTCTCTCTCTCTAGTGAGTGAGTGAGTGCCCCTCTCTTGTTATTTGATTTCATTAACGCTCTGCAGTTTGTTTTACTTAATTGATGATTTTATTATTGAATGAAAATTGGCATAATGATTTCATCAATGCTTGTGATTTTATTATTGCCTAGAAATTGGCATGATGATTTCATTAATTCCTATGATTTTATTATTGCCTTGGAATTGGCATGATGATTTCATTAATCCATGTGATTTTAGTAATGTTATTTTATTAATGCCTGGAATTTGCATTATGTGATTGTATTGATGTTATTTTATTAATTCATGGGATTCATATTATGTGGTTTTATTGATGATTATTTTATTAATGCCAGGAGTTGGTATTATATGGTTTTATTGATGTTATTTTATTAATGCATGGAACTGGCAAATGGTTTTATTAATGTCTAGAACTTGCATGATGTGGTTTTATTAATGGTATTGTATTAATGCTTGGAAGTGCCATTATGTTATTTTACTAATTCTATTTGATTAATTCTTGGAATTTCCATTATGTGATTTTATTGATGTTAATAATGATATGATTTATTATTGAGTGCTTGCCACATGAATGGGGATGATGCGGCCTCCCATTCAACCTCCATTTACATATATAATTATATATATTTTTGTTGTGAGTATGCAACACCTAGGAGAAGGACATATGCGCTCTCATCCAATTAATTGTGATACATTGATTGTTATTTTGATAATATTGTTATTTGAGTAATGTATCTATATAATTATTTAGGAATATCAATGCATGAATTAGGGATGGGAAATGATGGAAAATGAAAGGCTTAACCCTAATCCAATTATATTGATTTTATAATACATAAATATGATATTGCATGGGGAATGCATTAGTAATATGGGTTGGTAGTTGCATGGAAATCGCATGCATTGGTGATCGTATAGTGACTGTGCATTAAATTGAGTAGTAAATTGCATAAATATGCTCCCATGTGCTGGATTAAACTACCACTAGCTACAAATGGGTGGTAATGATATATAATCGAAGAGTGCATTAAGTTGATTGTTAATTTCATTAGAATTGCTATGCATTAAATACGTATTAGAATTAAATATTGAATGAAGAAAACATGTATTGGATATACATTTGGACTGATATGCATTAGAATATCCATGAGAATTGAATAGAGAATCCATATTTCAAGTATTGGTATATTAATCATACATAAGTACATTTAATGTGCCTTAATATTGTTTCGGGTGTCTAGGATTGGGATAATCAAATGTGGTTGATAGCTAGTACTAGAAGGGGACTTACCCTAAGGAAGGAATTAGCTAAATAGGTAATTGAATAAGGCACCTGAAAGGATTTATCCCTTTGTGGATGCTTTGGATGGTTAATAACTAGTTGTGGGTGTTTCCTTGAGAAGGAGGAGAGGGATATTCCCTTGGTGATTCAAGTACTAATGCAATTTTAGAAGATACTCTATGAAGGGTATTGTGTGGCTTCATATCCATCCTTTTGCACTATTGATAAGTCATGTGTGTGAGTAAGGGTTGGACCTTATAGAGTAATTGTATTATTTATGTCTAGAAGTTAATGAGTTTATTGTTAGACATGGTTGAATGATGATTGTTTTTTTTAGTTGGCATGATAAGTTGGTTGGGAAGGGATGGTCCCCTTTCCCATCTATATATGTCTAAGTAGGTCTTAGATACTCTACTTGTAAATGATAAAGGATAAGTACATCCTTGAATCTCTGAACCTAGGGTGGCTATGGACTTGATGTCTAGCCAATAAGGAGAAATAAAGAAAGTATTTCTAGCTCTCGTTTGTCTTAGTGGAACCGTATCTCAACTCAGGGGTGACCTCATGACATAAATAGTACATGTTAGATGAGTACCTATGGTTGGGTGGTACATGGAGTTTTCACTTCCAGGTGTCCTTAATAAGCTAATTGTTCTTATGATACAATCTTAATGTGTTAACAAGTCATATTCGAGGTAAAGGTGTTTCCTATGCTTGATGGTTTCGTCTAGAAGGATGCATAGTGATTAAGATGTATCGATTAGCATGTTGTTATAATGCTTATGATGTGTGGGTGATTCCATGAAGATGGGTAACACTTTTTGGCCAAATTTGGTGATGAAAACCTGATTTTTTACTCATGTGCTAGATAGAAGCCCTCAAAACGCATATATTCCATGTGAATTTTGACTTGCAGTAAAAAAACAAATTGTAGAATTTTATGTTGGCTTCATAGTGATATTTTTAAAAAAATATTCCGATGTCATTTAATCTGTGAATTTTTGCATTTAATGAACTGTGTGACCTTAAAAATTTGAAGAAGCTAATAAGTGGCTCGTGCCCACGTAGAGTAATTTAATCTTGCATTAATAATTTAAAAAAATTAAATATATGAGCATGATCTACATAAAATGCAGTGTGATGTGCATATTTTTTTGTTAATTTTTTTTCGCATTATACAATTATTTATTATTTTTCGAAAGTGACCACATTCGATTTCAGCATCGTTTTAAACACATATTTGTCCACGTAAAGGAATTTTTTCTATTTTTTTAAAAATTGAAAAACCAAAGATACCCTTTTGAAGAGGACACGTCGATATGTGATGTGTGAATTTTTAAGAATTTTTTTGCTGTGTATTTTTAACTCTGTGGATTTTTCTTTGAGCTGCTTCGAAGTTGCAGTGTGGTTTTCTAAGTATAAGTTTTAGAAGTAATTAAAAAATAAATATCATATGAATGCCAAAATGCGTGTATGATACCTCAATGGAGAGAAGATTCGTTGGTGAATTTATCGGTATCAACTCTGCTCAGTTATGTACTAGAAATGGCAGGGTTTACACCTCTGCAAGGCACAGGAAATTTTCCATTTGCTTGAATGTGGGCTAAGTCTGTTTTTTTAAGCCCTCGACCGAGGTATTTAAATACCTCGGTCGAGGTATTAACAGGACCTCGACTGAGGGTTTGTAAATCCCTCGACCGAGGGTTTAAAAAACCCTCGGTCGAGGTTCTGTTAATACCTCGACCGAGGTATTAGCTTGGTCGAGGTCCTAGTCATGTAATATTCTATTTAAAGACAAATGCGTAGGTGGTCATTACAATTTTTGAGAGTTGATGTCTAAAATGAAAAGAAGGGTCATTTATGTTTATTTGTAGAAATGGGTCTTGGAGTCATAGGAGTCATAGATATGATTGATCAAATCTATGACTCCTATGACTCCTCTACCCATATCTACAAATCTACACATAAAATTTAGAGGAAGCAAAAGTAGTAATGTTTTTACATGTTTTTTCTTCAAGGTATGGGTGAATCCGCGGGCCTGGGTAACTCCAGTCTCCGAGTCGTCGCGTTAGTGGCTTTCTATGCATGACGTAGTTGTTTCGCAAGCTCCATGTCAATGTCAATGTCAATGACATCGATTATTGTTACTTGTCATTGACATTGACATTGACATGGAGCCTGCGAAACAGCTATGGCATGCATAGAAAGCCATTAACGCGACAGCTTGGAGACTGAAGTTACATAAAGCTCAATTATAATGAATATATTTTGCAGTCTTTGGTAATCAATATATCCTTCCTAGTATTGTGTCACATATTAGTTGATCTCTAAATAAAATAATAAAAAAATAAAAATAAAAATGTCAAATATTACAAGTTAATAAGGCAAAATGCACAATAATAAGGCAAAATGTGAAGTCATGATATAAGGGATAAAATGAACTAGAGATATAAATATTAAGAACAAGACTTGAAGCTTATAATCTATTTTCTAAATGAAAAAACAATTAGTGACTTGCAAGAGTTAGAGAGAAATATATCATGTTTCCAATAAAATTCTATGAACCAAATCACTAAATAAGCAAAGAAATGACAATTTCAATAATGTTATGTTTTAATTATGTGAATGAATACCTCGGTCGAGTTAATACCTCGACTGAGTTAATGCCTGGGTCGAGGTATTTATTAACCCTCAGTCGAGGTATTAGGACCTCGACCGAGGGTTAATAAATACCTCGACCAAGGGCTTAAAAAAACTCGGTTGAGGGCTTGTTAGAACCTCGGTCGAGAAATTAATACCTCGGTCGAGTTAATACCTCGACCAAGGGCTTAAAAAAACTCGGTTGAGGGCTTGTTAGAACCTCGGTCGAGAAATTAATACCTCGGTCGAGTTAATACCTCGACTGAGTTAATACCTGGGTCGAGGTATTTATTAACCCTCGGTCGAGGTATTAGGACCTCGACCGAGGGTTAATAAATACCTCGACCGAGGGCTTAAAAAAAATCGGTCGAGGGCTTGTTAGAACCTCGGTCGAGAAATTAATACCTCGGTCGAGGGCTTGTTAGAACCTCGGCCGAGGTGCGTTTTTTTGCATTTGCCGAAATCCGCTTGCCAAAAAGTGTTACCCATGTCCGTGGATTCACCCGTGTACAATGGGTAATGATTATAATGGTATGCTATGTTTGGAATTAACATGTTGTTCATGCAGGATTATGGATGTATGTGGTTAAGTATGCTTTGCTTACATAGTATATGCATGCATTTTGTCCATGCCTTATGATTACGTAATTAGTGCTTTTGCAGCTTGATAGCCTTGTCCTCAATCTAGAATAATGTGTGATGATTGTCCTTATTGTGTAATGGGATAATGGATAGACTAATAGATTTATATGAATTAATGTGGATTGAATTAAAAAGGATATGATAGTCATGTGTATTAAGGTTGGTGAGGCTTACCCTCCATGATAGTAAAGAATATGGGTTTATGATGGTAAGTTATAATTTAAAGACTAGTATTTTGGTCACTAATGCTTATGCATAATATGTAGCTGAGCGAGTGTCATTGTGTTGATGAAAATTCAAGACATGAAAAAAAAATTGCCCATTTTTCCAAAATGTTAAATGGGTACATGGAAAAATGGTATCAGAGCACAAGGTTGAAACACCAAACTTTTATATGGGTCAACGATAAGGTAAAAAAACACCAAACTTTTCTATGTGATGTATAATGAGAGCATTGCCTCTCTAATCATGTACTCAATAATAAATTGTATATGTGCATCTATGTGCCTATGAATTCATGAATGATTATGTGTTAATGTGATGTCACTATGTACTAAGAAATTCCTTTAAAGATGGATGAATGCATTCATGATGATAGATTTATATAATGAAATTTATACTCTCTTATGAAAATGATTATGATATTTATTAATTTACTCATGATAGTTTCATCACTGACATACTTGTATTTATGTTGTGAATAGAGGATGATTTGAATGATGGATAGCTAGTAATGCTAGCAAAGAAAGAAAATAAAGCATGTATTCTTTATTGTCCATTGTTCATGACAAGGCAGTATGCTTTGGACCGCATTTCCAAAATATGCATGTGTGATATGCATGGTATGGTAAATATCCATTGTAAAATGAAAATGACATGCATAGTTGATGAGTTTAAGTACTATTGTGTATATGTTTGAGCTGTATGGTGTATATGTGGACTAATGTTTTATGATGGAAAACAAGAATGTTTTGGGTTGTTGTCCAAAATATGCATGAGTGACATGCATAGCACGATAAAAAATATGCTTGGAAAATGAAAATATCTCTCATATATTATGCAAAGAGGAAATTTGATGAAATGATGTGTAACCATCAGTAGAATCCCATTGAACCTTTTTATGTTTACATGCATATATTAATGTTGAAGTTGTAACTTGTGGATTGTTTGTCTTCAAGTTGTGAATAATGCAGGAACATGTATGAAGATTTCAAGAAAGTCTTGTTATATACCATCATTGGTATGGTGATGGAGATAGAATGGATGCGCTATAGTCATCCAATGAAGGAAAATTCCTACAAAAATATCAAGAGCGTAGGACAGTAGTCCTGGAGATAAGTAACTTGTTATTATTACTTGTCATATCTTCTTCTATTGATTGAAATTATTATATGCATGTATGTGTTCCTTATGTTGTTTGTTGAGAAAAATAGGTAATGATGAACAATGAAAGATTGACTACTTTGTGAAAGTTTGGAAAATATGATCAAAAGGAAGTAGGATTTGTTGATGAATGCATGTAGATGGAAAAATATAAGGGGTTGAAGACGAGTCTTGAAGATTGACAACACCAAGGATGATGTTACTTCAAGGAGGAGAGGATGTAATACCCCTTGTCCACATTTATGTGTTGCAGATAAGTGTAAATGTATGTATATGTAGAGGTTAATGGTGAGGATATTAAGGCCAAGAGCCCACCATTGAACATCATATCATTATTAGTCTTGTCATGTGATGTTAGACTATGCGTCAGTGTTATCATGGTGATGTAATGTAAAATTTGAACCTAATGAAATGAAAAACAAACACAAGGGTTAGATGTGTAAGACCATGGTAACGAAGGGGGAACGATGTCCACCAAGAAATGGAAAGAGTATAGTTATTCCTTGTGAGACCTGGGGTAGAGTTAAGACTACTTGACATGCACTCACTAGTTGAACTAGTGAGTCGATGCTAGTATTGGTATTACTAGTGTGTCATATCTTGTTGTAACCTATTGAGGGGGGAATTACTGGTTGTTTGTGTGCTTCAGCTTGGCATGTTAGTGTTGTAACTATCCTACGTTCCATAGTGTGTCCCTATTACTATAAACAATGTGTTAGTGTATTATTAGCCTATGATTACTAGTGTTAATACTAGTAGTTGCTATTGAAGTCCTAGTAATGGTACTATAGGTGCATCTAAGGAGTGCACTAAGTGATTGTGAAACCTATAGTAGGAAGGTAAATTATTAATCTAGGTGGATTCCTTGATAAAGGTAAGTTATTATACTAGATATAATTAAATGATTGGTATGCAAATAATTAAATGACAAGTATATGTTATTATTTTATAATAAGGGAGTAATATGTATGATAAGTATTACCTAATACTCTTTACATGATAAATTATTATTATTATTTATTAATAAACTATTTAATTCCATCAAGTTCCTTATGCCACTTGGTGGTTGTAAGGTTAAGTAAACTCTCTTACCTATTTTTAGATAGTGGGACACTTGTTCCCACCCTCTTTTGGATCCCATTCATGCATATATTTATTTTATTTTATATTGTTGTTTTATGAATGATTGACACATGCATGTGAGGCCACGTGGTGCCACTATTCTCCTAACCTATACAGTTAATTTATTATTGGGAGTGCCACTTGGGGAGAAGCAGCAGCCATGTGTTCTTCTAGTAAATTTTATTAATTATTAATTATCTATTTATGAAATAATGTGCCACTTGTCAGGAGATTGGTTGCTTCTCTTTTTATTTATTTTATTTTATTTATGTTTGAATGATTAACAATGGGAAGAGTTATGTTTAACTGGATATTTAAAGAGAACGGAGCTCCCTCTTTGTAGTGTTATTTACTTAGGATCCCCTTGATAATATTTAGATTTGTTATATTAGTAGTTGGGCAGTGAAAAATGTAGAGGGTGCTTCAATGGAGGACACAACTCCCTTTGGCTTTGGTTAATAATTAATTCATTGGAATTTAGCTATAGACTCAATGGAAAGGGTGCTCCATGATGGAGGATACATTTCAATCTTCAGTGTAAACTTCATAAATATTTCATATGTTTGTTATTGTAGGCTTTGGTACAGAGGGTGCTCCCTTAGAGAAGCATAGTCCCTACCTAGAATTTAATTTATTCATATGTATTTTTTTAGGGTTGCAAGGTTGAAGGAGGGATATCCTCTTGGAAAAGATGCAACCCCCTATCGTTCTACTTTTTTAATTTTAAAGGATGTCAGTTGCATGTTTAATTATTCTATGGATTGCTTTTATGTTTGGGGTGCACCCTTCTTTGTGTTTATTTGTTATTCTATTGATGTTTGTGGAGGTGGAGAGGGGCATCCTTTTGGGGAGAATGTAGATCTTACATATGGAATTGCATTCATTTTTATTTATTGATGAATTATATTATATACCAATTGTTTTTTATTGATTAATTGTTTGTACATGAAATTAGAGGGAGCCTCTCTCTTGGGACTGCTTGTCTCTGGCTATTTAATTAATGAGTATGTTGCAGGAAACAGAGAGAGGGAGTCTCTCTTTTAAGAGGGCACCTCTCACAATTATTTGAATTATTAATTGTTTTACAGGTAAGAATA
Source organism: Pseudotsuga menziesii (assembly GCA_001517045.1). Classification (NCBI taxonomy): domain Eukaryota; kingdom Viridiplantae; phylum Streptophyta; class Pinopsida; order Pinales; family Pinaceae; genus Pseudotsuga; species Pseudotsuga menziesii. Next base: position 109,233 of record LPNX010453670.1, read on the forward strand.
GAGAGGATGTCTCCCATGGGAGCGTGTCTCTCACAATTAAATTAATTATTAATTGATGGTGTAGGGGCATAGGTTAGAGAGTGTGTCTCTCTTGGGAGTCCCTCTGTCACAATTAGTTCATTAATTAATTTCCTTTGCAACAGTAGAGAGGGTCTCTCTCTCTTGACTGGAAATTGGCATAATCGGATTTCATTAATGCTTGTGAATATATTAGTGCCTGGAAATTGACATAATGATTTCATTAATGCATGTGATTTTATTATTTCCTGGAAATTGGCATGATGATTTCATTAATTCCTTTGATTTTATTATTGCCTAGAAATTGGCATGATGATTTCATTAATGTTTTTACTTATGTTATTTTATCAATGCTTGGATTTGGCATTATGTAATTTTATTAATTCATTGAAGTTTTATTATGTGATTTTATTGATGTTATTTTATCAATGCTTGGAACTGGCATTGTGTGGTTTTATTGATGATTATTTTATTAATTCCTAGAACTTGCACTATGTGGTTTTATTGATGTTATTTTATTAATGCCTCGAATTGGCTTGTGGTTTTAGTAATGTTATTTTATTGATTCCTGGAATTGGCATTATGTTATTTTATCAATGCCTGGAAATGACATTATATTATTTTATTGATGTTAATATATTAATAATGATGGCATGATGTGCTTTATTATTGAGTTATTTCCACATGAATGGGGAGGATGCAACCTCCCATTCAAGCTGCATTTATATATATAATTATACAGTTTTTGTTGTGAGTATGCAACTCATGGGAGAAGGACGTATTCCCTCCCATCTAGTTAGATGGGATACATTGATTGTTATTTTGATAAGATTGTTATTTAAGTAATGTGAAAAGTTCACGTTATTTTATTAATTCATAGATATGACATGTTATTTTATTAATGTAGATCTATAATTATATAGGAATATCAATGCATGAATAAGGGCTGGGAAATTATGGGAAATTAAGGGCTTAATTAGTCCTAATTACATTATATTTCTTTTATAATACATCAATATGATATTGCATGGTGAATGCATAAGCAGTATGGGTTGGTAGTTACATGTAAATTGCTTGAATTGGTGATTGTATAGTGATTGTGCATTACATTGATTGGTAAACTACATAGATATGCTTCTAGGTGTTGGATTAAATTACCACTAGCTACAAATGGGTAGTAATGGCATCTAATCGAAGAGTGCACTAAATTTATTGGTAATTGCATTAGAATTGTTATGCTTTAAATAAGTATAGAATTAAATATTGATTGAATACAACATGTATTGGATATGCAGTGGGATTGATATGCATTAAAATATGCATGAAAATTGAATAGAGAATGCATGTTGCAAGTATTGGTATCTTAAATATACATAAGTTCTTTTAATGTGCCTTAATATTGTTTGGGGTGTGTAGGATTGGGATAATCAAATGTGGTTGATATCTAGTAGTAGAAAAGACTTATTCCCTAAGGAAGGAATTAGATAAATAAGTAATTGAATAAGGCACCTGAAAGGGTTTATCCATTTGTGGATGATTTGGATGGTTAATAACTAGTTCTAGATGTTTTCTTGAGGAGGAAAAGGATATTCCTTCGATGATTCAAGTATTAATGTGATTTGAGAAGATGCTCTATGAAGGGTATTGTGTGACTTCATAGCCATCCTTGTGCACTATTGATAAGTCTTGTGTGTGAAAAATATTTGGAACTTGTAGGGTAATTGTATTATTTATGTTTAGAAGTTAATGAACTTATGGTTAGACATGGTTGAATGATCATTGTTGTTTTTGGTCCGAGTGATAAGTTGGTTGGGAAGGGATGGTCCCCTTTCCTTGAATCTATTTACCTGGGGTGGTTATGGACTTTATTTCCATCCAATAAGGAGAAATAGAGAAAGGATTTCTAGCTCCCCTTTGTCCTAGTGGAACCGTATCCCATCTCTGGGGTGGCCTCATGACAGAAAGAATACATGTCAAATGAGTGCTTATGGCTAGGTGGTACATGGATCTTGCACTTCCCTTTTCCCTTAATAATATAATTGTTCTTACAATAAGGTATTAATGTGTTAACAAGTTGTATTGAATGTAAAGGTGTTTCCTATGCTTGATGATGCTATGTAGAAGGATGTACAATTATTAGGATGTATCGTGACATGTTGTTATAATGCTTATGATGTGTAATAGGGGTAATGATTATATTGTTATGTTATGTCTGGAACTAACATGTTGTTCATGTAGGATTAGGGATGTATATGGTAAAGTAAGTTTTTCTTACATCGTATATGCATGTATTTTATGCATTCCTCATGATTACATGATCAATACTTCTACATCGTGACATCCTTGTCCTGAATATGGAATAATGTGTGACAATTTTTCTTATTGTATAATGGCATGATAGATACATGAATAGATTTATATGGCTCAATGCAAATATAATTAGCAAGGATATGATAATCATGTGTATTATGTTTGGTGAAGCTTACCCTCCATTAGAGTAAAGCATATTGGTTTATGATGGTTATGTGCTAATGTAAATAATAGTATCTTGGTCACTAATTCTTATGCATAATATGTAGCTAAGATAGTGGAATTGTGGTGATGAAAGATTCAAGACATCAAAAAAAAATTACCCCCTTTTCCAAAAGGTTAAATGAGTAGATGACACATCATTTAGTTGTTAGAGCTACGGAATATCGGTTAATTGCAAGACAAATCTATAAATTGGGAATTTATGGGATTTTATTCAAGTTTGCATTAAATCATGAACAAAAAATCATTTTATGGGAATTCCACATCAGTGTTATGGGTAGCCATGTTGAAAAAAACCACATGAAGGAAGGTACTCCAAGTAGGACTATGGTGGCCTATAGTGCTCAAATATGACAAGGAGCATGCCAAGAAATGTGATGCTTGTCAATGGGTCAGTAGAACATCTTGCTGAGACGAAATTTCCCTTCATCCAGTTTGAACTTTATAATCATTTGAAAAATGGTTGATTGATTTAATGGGACCTATCAACCCATCGAAAAAACATTCTAAAGCATGCCACATTATCACTACAATATACTATATAACTAAATGGGTTGAAGTAGCACTAGCTCGTATTTTATCTGCCGAGATAGTGCCTCAATTCATTTATGAAAATATTATCAGTCGATCTGGATACACCAGGAGTCCTACAAGTGATAAGGAAAATCATTTTCTGAACAACAACAACTAACAACTAACAATTAAATTTATAATTCAGCAGCAAAAAATAAGTCTGTATAATCCTCAGGAAAATGGCATTGTTAAAGCTTTTAATAAGATCTTTCATAATGGACTAAACAATGTCTATTACACAAATAAGAATGTTTAGGATGAATGGAATCCAACTGTATTATGGGAATAGAGGACTGCGACCAAGAATCTTCACAAGCAGACCCCATTCCAGTTTGTATATGGAAGAGAAGTAGTAGTTCTTGTAGAGTATGTTGTTCCAAGTCTTTACATTTCACACACAATGCACATGACAGAGGATGTATCAACTATGGAATGTCTTGCAGAATTGATGGAACTTGAAGAGTCGCGATTCTTAGCTGAATATCATTTGATAATGGAAAAAAGGAAAGAAAAGGAATGGAACAATAGACACATAAAGCATAAACAATTTTTCGAAGGTGACAAAGTGCTACTCTATGATAGAAAACTCATGTAGCATCCAAGAAACTACAAATTATTTGATTGGGACCATTTATTATTACAGAAATATAATATTCAAGTGTTATGAAACTTACACAACTTGATGCCATCTTGCATACAGTATGGGTGAATGGTGCATGGCTGAATCTCTATGTTTTTTTTATCAATAATTATGCAAGAGGAAACTCCTTCTATTAGGAGTGATTTAGTTAGGATTTGTGTTTATTTCTAGTATGATGATTTTTATATTTTCAATTATTATTTATTTATTTCAATTAGGTTAGTTGATAGTCATTTTAAACCATTGTGGTTGGGAAGGGACCCATATTTCATTGTATTTTTCGGTGACACCACGTTACAACAATACCATTTTCATATCCATTAAATCTCATCCCACTCATGAGAATTCGTATCCTCTCCAAGTAACTTGTTGTATCGCCATTAAAATCCTTTTTCATATTGACCTCATAGCACTGATAGCCACCTAGCGATCCCTTTCATGTTATCGCCCCTCTCTATCATTCATAATTTTCATCCCTTGTATGTATGATTTCCATATCCCATATTCCAAATTGTTATCCTCGACTCATATTCCTAAAATAATTGTGATTTTCCCCATCATTAGATCCCTGATGCATCACTTTCCTATCCAATCCATGCAATGAAAAATGCCACCTTGCAATCATTCCACATCTATATATTGACACATAAACCTTCCCACTAATCCATCACCCTATTGTCCGCAAACATTATTATGATGCCTCACATTGTCAAATCAATGTATATAGTCCCTCCATTCCTTATGTTTACCCCCTTCTACTGTACGATATTCTATCCCTCATGAGGCCTTATCAAATTTTCTCTATGAAGGACACCTCATTGGACACTCATGTGACAATTTACACATTAAAAGAAGGTTTTGATGAATAAATTCCCTCAAAGAGATTCTGATCTCACCACAAAAACCACCAGGTAAATCGATCTTAGCCATTCTATCTCCCATTTGTGATTGTATATGATCCATATATCACACTTACATGCCCCTTATTGCTACTGCTATATATTATTCAATATTGGGAGATTAATTTTGAAGACCAAGTGGCCCCCTAAGGATTTTTTGATAATCAATCATATATTCACTCCATGTTTCTAAGTTTCCTTGATGCTATGACTGACTCGAATATTTCCACAAGGAATATAGTCTCTTGTTGAAGGAGTATCAATAACGTTTCCAAACATTTTGATACTTCAAAAGTGGTCATCAATAGTAAACATTATAAAGATGATATAGCAGTAGACCTTCCTGCTTTCAATAATGCCACAACCAGGGATTAGATATTGTTTCTTCTGGGCATGATACCTAGTTACATCATTTGATAATTTACTTCAGAATCCCACATATAGTAGTTGAAAGCCGATATTTTTTAGTACCAGAAGTGGTACGTCTATGTTGTTTAATAAAAAATGTGGCTTCTTCATTTGAATGATAAGTAGTAGAAGACACACAAGGATCATGAATGTAGCAAAGTTCACTTAATGGTGAACCCTTTTTTTTGGGTCCTATAAGCTCCTTTTTTTGGAGAGGCATGCAAAAGATGAAATAAGAAAGGAATAAAGAAGGAAGTGTGAGGTAAAGGAGTGGTAGTTGAGGAAAAGATCCTAACCACTGCAACCATTTTGGATCCTCCCCTACAAGTATAAAAGGGAGTGGAAGGAAGAGGAGAAGAACATAGAAATAAAAGAGAGTTGTGAAAGCTCAAAAACATGGAATCCAAAGAAAAAAATATCCTATCCGCAATGGAATAATGTATTTGGGTTTTGGGTAGTCAGTTTTTATTTATCTATTTTACATATGCTATGACATGCAATTCCATAGTGATTGTAAGGTTATAGATCTATAATGTAATGAAGAAGCAATTTTGTGGCCCTTAATTTCATGTGTTATGTCTATTATGTTATTAATATGTTTAATATGAGTAATATGCTTGTTGATGTTGTGATGTTTTAAGATGAGTAATGTTGCAGTATCCTAAGATGAATTATGTTGCGAATTAAATGATAATGAAATTTTCAAAACCATATCCTTATAGTTAACCAATCCATATCTAATGTTGTTATTTGTTATTCTACAAGTGATACCTTCTCCTTCAGGAGATTGAAAATTCCAGCGCACTAGACTACAATGGTGGATTTATTAGACCAAGAACAAGAACGCGGTATCAATTTTATGCCATCAATACCAAAACAGTATAAATATAATATGGATATAGAATATGTTATCTTAATCTCAAGAGGTGGACAACATTTTCAAATTATTCTTCCAAGTCAATCTAACTAAGGAGGGGTAGAATCAGACCTATTATTGTCATAAAATAATTAATAGATATAACCGTTACAACTAATAGTAATATTTATTCACTAAGAAATACTAGATATTTGTACACCCTACATTATATTCTGAAAATAATTCCATCTTCTCATATCCAATATGTTTCATGTACCTATTACAGTTCTACCTCTATATTTAGCGTTCAATCTTCCTAAAATTACCTATTGCTATTTGAAGGAATGTTACATTTGGTAATTGGGTGCACTTCAAACAAGTAAACATATCACACATCCACCATAACTTATATCTATGATTATAAAATAAAAAAGATATATTTACAAAATATAAACAAAGTTCAATTACTAAAAATCCAGTGTAAAAAGTACAATAAGTTAGAATCCATACATGAAAGTAGTTAATAATTTATTTAGATACATATATTAAAATACCATGGGACAATGTATTTATAGCATTGACTAGTCAAAGGGGTTGTTTGGTCATGTATGTTTATTAGGTAATATCTTTCAATTAGGATGTGTAACTTCATTTATTATTATGATTAATTATATTCATTACATATCCTATCTCTTCAAATATTTTGTGCCCTCGATGAATTTTATGTGCAAGCATTATGTCTTTGTTCTAGTTTTAATCCCTTGTCATGATTCTATGATCTTGAAGTTGTGATGGTTTATGATATGAGAAAATACAAGTTATGAAACTTTTCAAGCATAATTATAATTTGGTAAAAGGGACAAACCACCCTAATTCATTTTTCTATGAAACTGTGTGGCGATAACATCTGTAATTTTGAAATCAATAAGAGTTTAAACTTGAGTTGATCTTCAATATAACAAGATTTTCACTTATTTTTTCATATTGATTTTTTCTTTGGTTAGTTCGTTGAATAATATAATTCATTTTTATAACTAGGATGATGTCAATATTTCCTTGTATCTTGTGTCTTGTTTTTGGAGCCTTCATCTTTTGATACGTAAGGTAATTTATAGGTTGATAAGATTTCAATGTAAGTGTCTTTCTAATTTTTTTTTATGTCAATTGAATTTGTATTTGTTCTTTTTTTCCAAGGATTGGATTTTTACATCCAATGACTTATATATTTCAACAAGGCCAATCAGAGCTAATTTATTGACCATTGATTCCTTACTAGTAAATTGTTCCATCATTTATTTTCACTTTTTAACTTCGTAATTTGTGCAATCAAGATTTGACTATGATTTTTAAGGAGAGAAATTTCTTCGTCTTTATCAAAGACAACCTTTTCAAATTATTTTTGCATATTATCTATCAACTTCTAAATCTCCACAAAGGATCACCTTAGATACGCCCCTAAGATATTCTAATGAGGGAGCTTCTAAGTATGATTTCATTGTAAAGTCTTGCAAAGTTATCTTCTTCTAGCAGAAATATCAAAAACTTTTTCTTCATGTTTAAGATGAACATTCCCAATGTTTCCATCCAAGTTGAACCTAGAATTATATTTACTTGGTTAAAATATATATTGTTTAACATTGAACTTGGATGGAATTTAGAGTCATCAACCATTAATTGTAAGTCTTTAACTCCATATTCCCTCTTGTCAAAAGTGGTTTCCTTTTCAATTTTTGTTGGCTCTCCAACTAATAAATGATTTGCCAAATTCACTTTTATGCAATTTTCCTCATTTTTAGTGATGGTAAAATCCTTTCCTTAAATAATCCCCTTAAATTTTAGTATACTAGTGGTGTATGTGACATAAGTGTGAAGAAAATCTTCCTTTTATCCCTAAGATACATTTTTTTGTCAATTATTTTTCGATTAAAATAATTTTTATCATTACAAAACTATATAAGTAAATAAATATTGAACTCTAAAATGTCTCTTTAACAATCCATTTAAATGTATTTTTAAATATTTGATTTAATACTTTGATTTATTTTTTTCCTTGATTTAAAAATTGTGATTGAATAAACTAATCACCCCTTATAACTTTTGAATTTCCAATTGAATAAAATAACTAATAATTAGTTTCCATTTGAATTTAAATACTTACCACAATGAGGTGTCTTGTATGGCCCTAATATTTTTCAATTTTCTCAACCTCACCTTCCATTAAATATTATGAAAATTGGTATTTTCCCAATCTTATGATAACATTGATTGAAATATGGTTTAATTATTGTGTTGGGAACATATTTTTTCTTTAATTTATGTTGGCTTACTACTACTATACTAGGTAATTAGAGTCACAACCCTTCACCTATGTAAAACACTTATGCCCTTTCATGCTTCAACATCTAACACTATTACAAATGGTTATTTGTGCCCAATTGAATTCGTGAAAGTATTCACATTGGGATTTCCTTCCTATGGTGGCACACTATGACATAATGGAATGGCAACTATACTGATTTCATTTTCAATCGTAGATAAATTGATATGAAAGTGCTAGTATTCTATACCAAGATTCTATTCCTACCACCAATCGTTGGTTACACCACAATGTATGCACCCTTGACGACTTCAAATAGCAGTGATTAAATTGAAAATATATATTTATATTAAAAAATGTATCCAGAACTCTATTTAGGATTTAGTGCTCAAGTGGGTGTATCCACCTACTTGTGATATTCCACATGGATGATGGGGATATTTTGTACTATGGGTAGATAATGACTTAGATAACACCCAAAGTGTTTTCAAGTCACATCAATAATTTATTGATTGTTTCCATCATTCTGTACTCATAATGAATACGAAAGAGGCACAAACTAAATCCTACAATGAGTTTCCCTCATTTAGAGATCTTCCCAAGAAAAATAAATCTAAAGGAAATTCCCTTCAAGATTCTTACTCAACATGTCCCCTTGAATTTGTAGAATCAACTTGAGAATGGTATTCTAGATCTGTAAAATGAAGGATCCAAACATGAGGGGTTTTCATTCTATTCGAGGGGATTCCACTATGGATAATGAGGCGATTGTAAATCGTGAAAATTTCTCTCATGCACCCAAGTTGACAATAATTGAGGTTTCTATCGATAAAGCAGTCTCAATTTCAACCCACATTTAAGATGAAAGTGTTGATCTACTTTAGGTGGGTGCAATGAAAACCATATCCTATGGAGAAAAGGATCCTATGACATAATGTTCGATTTGCATATTTTAGAAGACATCCTTCCAACACTTTATCCTCAACTAGTAATTCCCACTACACCATCAAAATCAGTCTCAAGTGAGGCTAGAAGAAGGAGGAGTTGCATGATAAGAAGGAAGGACTCGAAGCTTAGTTTAATAATTAGAGAAGGAATCAGGGTTGAAAACATCATGGAATATGTGGGGAAGACTTTTTTGGGTAGGTTATTTGGACTTCAGATAACTAGAAATACCATGTGGTAATGTAATAAATAATTAAGGGAGACTTAGTTGAACTATTGCATTGTAATCTTCTTTTTTCCCCTAAATGGATGTGTTTCAAATTTTTGTAAGAAGAGGACACAATTCATATTTTCCAAGAGAATTTTTTCTTGAAATCATGTTGTCGTACCACCAAATTTTAGAATTCATGCTTTGACCTACAAAGGCATAAATATTTTTTTTCCCATTTGGGTCAAGCTACCAGGGTTACTAATTGAATTTTGGGCTAACATATTTCTCACAGTAATTGAAAAACTAATTGAAAACACCCTAATGATTCAACCCTTGTATAAATATTGTTTTTGATGATTTGTGGGAAGGATCCTTATCTTAACTGAGTTATTCGATGGGATAGAAGATAGTGTGTAGTTCAAATGGGTTGTTTTTCACATGTACAATTGTTGGATTACAACAACATTCCATTTTGATGCAATCGATTTCATAAATGGGACCATGTCATTAAGAGTTGTCCCAAACATTTCCATAGGTTAATTTGGATGAAAAAAGGGGATAGGAGTGAATCACCTAGAGGTCATTAGTGGGTTGTTTCATAAAAAGGACTTCCCCCCTTGTCAAAATTCCTTTGATCCTTATGAGGTCGATTCTAAGATCACCTAGATGGAACATGTGAATAGGAAAGAGAAAAATCCTTTGATTATTGATCACTCTCCTTCAATAAAATCCTTATATGTGGAGGAACTTGATAAACTGATAAGTATTTTGGGGTTCTAACACACATGGGGTGAAGACCTATAAATTCCCTAATTTCTTCCCCCCACCCCTTGGTCAAAAGGGATTCCCCAAGTATTAGTGTTTCTCTAGAGACTTCACAACCTATGGTGAATCATCTAGCTCAATCTAAATTTGCAATAGAGATTAAGAAAGGTACTTAAATCTTTTCCAGGATCTTAGAGAACACCAACTTGTAGTTGCATGCCCCACACAAAAATCTTGGATTTGAATATCAAGGGATTATCCAACCCCAATAAACATTTGTCTCTTTAAAGGATGGTAGAGAAAGAATATTCACTAGGCATAATTCTTATTAAGGAAACTATGTGCAAAGGATCCTTTGTTAACAAGCTAAAAAATGGTTGAAAGGTTGGGCATTTCTTAGTGTGGACTTGAAAAACATTTCAAGTGGAGTGCTAGCTAGATGGAAAAGTTAGGAGTTCAATATTTGAAACTAGTATTCCATTCAACCAAGTCTTCTGGTGTGATTTCATAGGCTTTCAGATGCATCCACGGTTTCTCTTTTTGGTGTTTATGGGCCTTATTCATAGAAGCAAGATTTTTGGCACACCTTCTTCATTTCTCATACATTAGATGAAAAATACCTTATCATCAGAGGAGACATGAACTTCACCCTTCAAAGGAATGAAGTATGGGGTACCTACCCCCATATTGACCCAATAGTGAGGTTCATAAGAATCCACCTGGAGGTACCAAAATATTGTGGACAGTGATCCAATCATGCTTAATCCCACATGGTTGAATAATTATCACTAGAAAAATGATTAGACCATTTTTTGGTTGTCAACTCCACCTTAAATCAATTATGTCTTTGCAAGTTGTGAGTAACAACTGGAGGTTTGTAGAACCATTAGTTGATGATTCTTCTTATGAATGGTTAAGACAACAAGACCCCCATCCGCTTCAAATTCAAACCATCTTGGATCCTTGAATATGAATTCATGAATTTGATCCTAGATTAATAGAGGAAGTATGATGTAAACTTTGGCTTCAGTCCTAGTCAACAATTTTTCAATTCATTAAAAAATATCAAAAAGGAAATCAAGGAATGGGCATGCCATCATTATAAAGGAAGATATTAAAGAATAGAAATATTGAATATAATCTAGAATAGTTTCGCTCTGACCCATGTCATAAAACATTCTTAGAGGAATATCTACAACATATCAAAATACTTGAATCTGAAACACCCAAATCATTGCTTAAAAATGAAGTAGACTTATAACAAATGAAAATTCGAGCTACCTAGGTCACTCTTGGGGACATAAATAATTTATTATTTTAGAACATGGCTAGTCATAGGAAGAATATCAACTCAACCTAGGAGCTATAAGGTCTAGACAGTGAGATGAGATGGATTCTCGAACTTAGTAGGTCTGGGAATCCAACATTCCTAAAGAACTTATATAGAATCAAACAAATACAAAAATTTTGAGATTATTAAAACATGCCTATCCTTTCATAGGATGATCTCATAGGAGGAAAACACTAAGATAACCTATCATGTCTTCTTGCTTGAACTTAAATGAGTAATGGAAAAACTTTATAAGGACAAATCCCAAGTCTAGATGGATGTGTCATGTTATAATACCTATTACAATGAAAATGAAAAATGATTCTTACATTTAAACAAAATTAAACAATGGAACACAACATATCCACATAGTTCATATAAGTTACCCTAGAAAACTATTTATAGGGAAAAACTAGAAAACCAATGAGATTTATCACTCATCTATTAACAACACTCTTAACCATCATTTACAACAGTGAATTCCTTAATGTAATAGATTAAGATTGAATTCACTAATCTTATACATTCATCTTTTCAATCACTTTATATGTATATATGCAATACTTACACTAGTTCATGCTACCCAAGTTAGTTGCAACTAACTATTCTATTAATAGTGATCCATAAATTCCTAAAAAATTCCAGTTATTCTGTTACAATGAACTTGATTAAGTCATCCTTGCTTGACTGCCAGTTGATATTCTCATTTCCCAAGTGTCCATTGAATTATTTCCTAAATAATATAACACACCCAACATTTCCCCATTTGTTTTCCATAAACAAGATATTTATAACTTCATTTCACTTAAGCAGGTATAACAAGCCCATTGATTCCCTACACCATGAATAATTTTTTATACTCATTGAATTGATCAATGAGTCTTCAATGTTATGTAAAGTGCTTACCTTTTCCAACAACACTGTCTAGTTCTCTAGCATGTCTCTTGTAAAGTGGTACTTCACATCAATATGCTTTGTCTTTGAAACCATGTTCCTTGAAACCAATATGTGAATAAAATATCTACAACCAAACCACCTCTTTTCTTGCATGAGTGAATCCCATGTATTTATCCTTAGTAGTCGATAGTGCAACAACTGTCTTCCTCCTACTCATATAATTGAATGCCCCACCAAATAAATTGAAAAAATATCCACTAGTCTATTGTCTACAGTCAAGATATCCAACCCAGTTGGAGTTAACAAAACCATGCACAATTATTTTAGGTTTCTCTTCATATCATATTGCATAAAATGTCATGTCATGTAGATACTTGAATACATTCTAGCTCCTTTGCAGGTGTCAACATGTATCTACTTAGTACTCCCACTACATGGGCATTATCAAGTTGGGTACAAACCATTACATACATTATACTACCTACATCACTATAATAGTGAACATGTTCCATGTACTCTATTTCTTTCTATGTCTTAGTACATTATTCACTAGATAATTTAACTCCTATTGGAATACGAACCATTACCAATTTACACTCCTGCATGTTGAAGTGATTTAGAATTATCTCAACATATTTACTCTGACTTAACTAGATATTTCTACCTACTCGGTCTCACTTACACTACATGGGCATTATCAAGTTGGGTACAAACCATTACATACATTATACTACCTACATCACTAGAATGGTGAACATGTTCCATGTACTCTATTTATTTCTATGTCTTAGTACATTATTCATTGGATAATTTAACTCCTATTGGAATACGAACCATCACCAATTTACACTCCTGCATGTTGAAGTGATTTAGAATTATCTCAACATATTTACTCTAACTTAACTAGATATTTCTACCTGCTCGATCTCACTTTACTTCAATTCCAAGAATGAAATGAGTTGCACTAAGATCCTTCATATTGAAATTGGAGTATAGTTGCAATTTCACCTTCGATCATATCCATTTTAGACAAGAGAAGGTGGAATTATGTTTGAATGATGTTGGATATACATATCAAAATTATGGTACCACATCCTGGGAATTTTTTTTAAAACTTAGATACAATTCTTGAGCTTGCAAACAAGCTCCTCCTCTCCTTTCACTATGAAACAATTAGGATGCTTCATATAAAATTCTTCTTCAATATTACCATGAAGAAACATTGTCTTCACATTCATCTATTCTATTTCAAGATCAAATGGTCTAGCTAAAGACATTAGTATGATAATGAAAATTAAATTTGAAATAGGAGATAATATCTCACTAAATTCGACTCTCTCAAATTGTGAATATCCCTTTGATAATAGTTAAGATTTTTACTTTGCAACCTCACCTATTGCATTCATATTTTTCATAAATATCCACTTACTTCCAACTAATTTTCCTCCATTTGGAAACATGACCATATCCCATGTTTCATTCTTCCATAGGGACTCTATTTCTTCGTTCATGGCCCTTTTCCAAACTTTACCCTATTTTGATTCAACTACTTCCTTTCCTATTTTGGGATAATATTCGTTGACTTATAACATGAAATAAGAGTGAAATTATAGTGGGATATACTTTTCAAGTTGTTTCTTTTCTCAACCAAAACTCCTGATTCGAATTTATGTGAGAATCAAATGAAAGTGTGTGTGTGTTCACATGCATAGATATATTTCATGAAACAAAGTGATACAATAAACTTATTAAATGAATGAAACAAAACAAACTATAAAATAAAAGCAGCTAGAAAGGTGGTAGTTATATCTCTGAGAATATATGTGGCATCTATGCTCATTCAGGGTAAGTTGGATGCAAAAGGAGGCATAAAGGGCCTATTTATCATGAGTATGAGGGAAATATCCCTAAACATCCACAAAACCTAACCCTAGAAGATGAATCGTCATAAAGTTTGCAACCACAAGGTGATTAGTTGAACAGTCAAGTTCCTGGGGTCATAACTTTTGCACATGATCTCTATTTAGGGCGCTTAATAGTCTGTTGGAAATATCTATATATGTACAATAGTGAATAAAAACTAGACATAGTATACAACTATCCTCTAAGCCTCTATGGGACCAAAAATCATCGTTTAGGGCCTCAAAATGGAACTGAAATTTTACGACCCAAAAAATAGTAGAAAATTACTACAAAATTGCTAACATGGAAAATTATTTTGAGCTAGTGGAATAGGTGGATGGCCAACTATATCCATATGTATTATTTCTCCCCAATTAGGAATAAGTGGCCTTCATTTCATTGATTTCCCCCATGAAATAGGGAAACATCTTCTAGACTTGGTTCCTGGTGAGCCAGTTGCATTGATGGGGTAGTTCCCTTGCTTTGACAACTCGATATAGTTGGATATTATACTGGAGGGTGCCCTTAACCTCTGTGTACATGATATGGTATGCAGTTTCTTATTACAAGTAGTCAGAGTTTATCTATGTAGGTTTCAGCTGCTCTTCCACCTCCAATGTGTCCATCAATGGTGGAAACTATGGGTGAAGGACATCTACATTAAATATTGGGTGCAAGCCAAGGAATGGAGGAATTCTTAATTTGAATTAATTCTCACTAACTTCCTTGGTGATGGTGTACAACCGACAATGAAGTAGACAAAGCTTGTGATGGGGTCATGTAATCCTTTATTTCTGTAAGTGTTACACCCAAAAATTGTCCTAATGCTCAAATCCCTTGAAGTCCCTGGCCAAACTATCTTTTGGGGGACTTATTGCTCAATCCTAGGAATTTTGACACACCTTGCCTCCTAGAACAGTGCATCATACATTCCTAGCACCCTTTTTCCATTGACAAGGTGCGTCGATGGATCCTATCACCTGACTACAAGGAGTGATGGTGCACCCATCCTGTTTGCAGACAACATCAGTAGTCCAAAAAGGGAAAATAAGAGAAGTATCGAGAAGATTCTAGGATAAATATCTTGTGGAGGATGATCCTAAGTACTTGGGAAAGCTGGAAATCGACCTCATAACCCCTAGGGATCATTCCCTACCTTCCTCCCAAAATATCTCAACCCATTTAGGATTCCTTTGGCCTATTAAATAAAGCTACATGGACCATGTGAAGGGGAGACCAAGATAACACCTTTATGTTGTTGGATTCAAGTTTAGTATAGGAGGTAAAGAAAGAGTGGTTGTAAGTGATATATTTCTTAGTTTGTAGTGTATGGATGAGTGAGTCAAAATATCTTGTAAAATAAAATCTTTGACATGAAGGCTTTGGTTGTAGCTTTCTTTTCCCATTTCTTTAAAAAAAAATGTGAGTCCCTATCCCATAAATGATTCATGTTGATATTGATTATTTATTCCTAGTTTCCTTGATCATTAGTATATATCACTTAATTATATTTTTGATCTCATCTTTTGTCTTTTTTTTTGTTCCTTCCAGGTATAATCGACCGCACAAGGATTTAAAAAACAAGGACGACCTTCCAAACTCAAGGTAAAGAGAGCTTACTTTTCAAGTAGCACAATCATCTAGGGAGAGGATACATCACTGTGTCCTTTTGTTCTAGACTTTTACCATGTAGGTTAGGGGAAAAAACTGTGTCTGCACTGATTGGAATATTTTTTATAACAAAAAGGGAGACCATACTGGGGAGTGATCCAATCACATCTGGAGCACATCCAGTTAGATATGTGAATTTTTTATGTCACTTTTGATTACAAGCTTGTGAATTTTATCTTATTACTTATTTAAATATTTAAGATGAGTGACCCACCTTACTACACTTTCATTGTCCTCATATGGTATGTGTTTTATCTTAACTTCATTCCAGTTTGATCCACATTGGTTTATCCTGCAGGTTACTTCGATTTTTGGTTCTCTAGATCTGGTGACGCACCTGGGTGTGCTTGACAGAGTGTTGGACCCATTTTGATGTATGCTTCCTACTGTCATAGTGTGCCCCTTATGTCTGTCCTCATCAAGCATAGTGTGTTGTCAACTCTCCTTAGTAGCAAACAAGGTGTGTTGATTGATTGTTGATGCCCTGTTGTAATCCTTCAGAGTGCATGGAGGTAGGCCATCTCCAGCTCTAAGGCTTGTCTTTCAAAAAGGAATATCTTTTTCTTTTTTCAATCTACATTCTGGCTTATTAATAGGTCTAATAGTGTTTTTAGCATGAATTTCCTCTTTGGGTTTAGATCTCAAGAGTTTGTCAGTAGAAATATTTGAAATTGAAATTTTTTGTGTGGACTTTAGTATTGGGTTTATAATTTATCTATTGATATTCTGACAAATGCTCTAAGATATGTAGGAAAGGAAAGCATTGTGGTTTCTTGCACTCTATTTTGTGTGATCTTTCATCCTTTATTTTCTGAATTACATCAAAAACAAGAAAAAAGTGTTTTCTTTGATTGCATTTGGTTTTCTTGAGAGATTAGAATATTTCTTTTTTGGAATTGATTAAGAAAGCATAGGAATTTAGAGATTAGAAACTTTTATTTCCTTTTCATCTCAAATATCTCTTAGGCTTAGTATTGGAAATTGTTGCGTGTTTTGGAAATATTTTGAAAGCTTGAAGATGAATTTTTGAAAGTCACGTAGTATTCTTATTTGAATAAAAAATTCTCTCTGTTACTCTAGGTGGAGTTCATCAAAGAGAAAAATTGCATTGCATCTAGATCTATTAATCTTGCAAATTAATCCACATTCCATAAACATTCACAAACCATCAAGATAAAATTAGATGGTAGCTTAGGTTAAAATCTTTAGTAGTTTGAGTGATAGGTTAGCATATGTGTTCCAGCATTTCTAAACATAGGAGTTGTCATGTATGGCCTTCATTGCATCTCGGGGATCATACGGTTCTTCCACGTACCAACCGGTATATAGAACAACTTTTCATGTACCTTTAAGGTACATCAAAAGGTTCTTCGCATACTCAGTAGTATATCAAAAGGCCCCTTTCAAACGGTTGTGCATCATATAGCAATAACATGGATTTGAGCTCCCTTGTACCTTGTGTATCTTAAGAGACCCCTCTAGGAAACCCACACCAACTGAGAAGATCATTTTGGTCATCTTGTTGAAGCAATACATCAAGAAAATCACTTGGGGAGCTACTGCACACGTGTAATCTAGGTGATTGGGTATTTAGGAAAGGGTACAGTCCCAATCCTCCTTGTCACATTCTACTATTGCACCCTATGGTAAATCACGAGTTGCAAAAACTTAAAAATCCTAGTGAGGAATTTCTTTTATCAACCCCTCCTATCACTTAAGTTTGCATGTGGTATTAGATTGCATAGGTTTGTTTGTGTGTGATCTCTTATTTTGATAAACCTTTAGAGTATAATTTTTTGGCCAACATTCTGGTTGAGTTACATGTGAGACAATATCGTAAGTTGTAGGGTTTACCACCTAACTTTCCTCTTGTCATGGAATAAATAGAAGGGGAAACCATGGACCAACCGGATATGGTTGATTCACATGTATAAGGAGTTGTGGTTACTGAATCCTAGGAATAAATTTATTCCTTTCAAAATCCATCCACTCATGTGATAGTTCAACAAACTTCTGCAGAAGATACAACCTTTTGCTTTACCATGGAGGGTCAATCTGGCGCACAAGACTGGGTTTTTACCCATCCATCAAACAACACTGTGGCATCAGAATTTGGTCCAACTGCTCCATTTTGGGAGACTTCTTTAGGATAGGCCATCTCTCAATATGGAACCACTATCTTACCTTATGTTACCCCTCCTCAAGAAACTATATTTGCTACGGAGGATGAGATCCTTGGGCCTTTTCATTAGACCCTTACTCATTTATGCAAAATCGAGGAAAATAATATTGTCTCCCTTCCTTGCTCATTCAAGAACGACTAATTTAGAATACAATGCTCTTTTACCATCTCATTTGGCTCCTAAATCAGGATCACCAATTCAAAACATGGTCACTTATGATCCAAGTCAACCCTCCATCCCCACCACACTAGCTTAAAATATACCATATGTTTCTAATTCTCCTGTACCTTCCATGACTGGGGGGAGACCCCCATCCCAGGTTTCTTTATCAACCAGGTTAATGTATTCCATCATGGGGAAAAATGTCATTGTAGGGAAACTAGTTGTCAATTTTTCTTCCATGAATACCAACATGGTTATCACCTCTTTTGGCATGGGACAACCCTCATGGGTTCAACCTACTTTTAGTAAAACTTCATGGGGATACACCTATCCAGGAAATAAACCACCTATATTCAATCAAAATTATCAAACTATATCATCGGGAGTTTCTTATCTCGTAATTAATTACCCTAGAAGTATGAATACCCCATGGGGGGGAAATGAATTATTCAAATGTATTTGTATCCAGAGGATCACTTGTTAATACTATTGGATGATATGGAGGTCCACCTTCGGGAGTTCCACCACATAGAGGCCCACCTTTTGGAGGTCTACCTTTTGGAGGTCCACCTTTCGAAGGTCCTCCACTAAGAGGCCCACCTTTTAGAGGTCCACCACCTGGAGTCCCCCTTTTGAAGTCCCACCACCTAGAGGGATACCACCTATAGGACCACCATATGGATTTCCACCTCCCCCAAGAGGCCCACCACCTAGAGGACCCTAAGGAGGATCATTTATGAATCAACCACCCAATCAACCAGTCATGGGAACATTGTCGACACCCATTTACCAATTAACTTATGGTCCTACTAGTATGAAAATTCCTTACCAATATTACCAGTACCCTTAACCCAACTAGCTGTTACCATTTCTAGCTACTTTAGATCTTCTAGATCTATCTAGATTGATCAACGACCCCATCCATCAAAATCCATCATGGTTGACTATCCTTGTTAAGTTAACCTCTAATATACCAAAATTTGATGGTAAACCTGGTGAATGTCCCAAGAACCACGTGATGAAATATCATTTTTAGTGCTCATCCAATTCTCTGATGGATGGATCCATCCATCTGAGATCATTTTAGAGAACTCTCACCAAGGTGTTTGCAAAGTGGCATAGTGAGTTGCCTCAACATTCCTTTTGGGATTTCAAGACCTTAGCAATGGCCTTTTTGACACATTTTATGTTATGAATCCAATATGAGACAGGTATGAATATTTTAACCTCGCTTCACCAAACCACTTCCACCCATATATCTAATCATATTCATGAGTGGAGACGATGACGTAGGTTGATAAAATATCCCATTCACGATCATTTGATCGCTGATTGGCTTAACAAATATTTGCTTCCCCCCATTTCTATGGATGTTTCCATGAGAGGTGTTTTTATTGAGGGTAAATCTATTAGTCATGCTTAGTACCTTGACTTGGTTTATTCCCAGTTAGGAACTATGTATGACTTAATCCCACATGCTCCTTGTCCTAATTCAGATCCTTCAATGCCTTCGACGAAACCACCTATTGATGGCATTCTTGGTTATGTCCAAACACATTTGAAAAAAAAATCCTTAAAAAAACAAAACCAACCCGCCGCATATTCTATTCAGATTGTTTCAAATCCCAAGACTGCTTCCCCTCCTATTGTTTTGACTGAAGTGAATGTAGTCTAATCCTCATAATATTTTGGAACAAAGAAGAAAGGAAATAATAAATCCAAGAAATATGAGAATCAACAGGAAGGTAATAAAACACAAAACCCTGATGTTGAATCTAAGAATAAGAGAAAGGAAAAGTTTTGATGCCTTATATGTGGAGGTGAACACTTCACCAAAGAGTGTCCCTGTCGTGAGGAGGTCAGTAAATTTCATAAAACACTCCCGCTCTCGTTGTTTTAACAAATCCTTTCCCCACCTAGCAACAAATTATTAACCACCAGTCCTTGCATGGGTCTTCTTCATCATCCATAGCTGAATTGAAAATGATGTCCAGTGAATCGGTTAGTCTCACTACTAGATCCCAAAGTTATGAACCTCCACCAAAGAAAAAGACTAATAATGTTCAAACAGATAAAACTTCAGCTTCCACCCCTAGTCCTACTAATGGTATTGAGATCGAAAAACGTGTTCTCGATACAGTTCTTAGACCACCTAAGAGTATGCTTCGAAAATTATTATTCAATCCTAATGCATATGCTTCCCAATACTACAACATAGTTGAAGATTTGGCTCATGTGCCATGTATTATGTTAAGCCTCAAGGTACTCCAAATATGTTCTACAAAATGGAAGAACTTGTTTTTTTTCTTGGAGCCATGGTTCCTGAACATAACAACACTATCACCTTTAAATTGGATGAATTCAAGTCTAGGCTCTCCCATCTATTAGCTTTCCAATTATCTACGAAACTTACTAGGAAGATAATATGTCGCACCATATTAGACGAGGGTGCCTCAACTTCAGTCATGTCTTTATCTTGTTGGAGAGCTATTGGCTCCCCATATATTAATTGTTCACCCACAACATTAAAGGCATTTGATGATCATGGTTTACAACCTGATGGGTTAATCTCCTCCCTCCAGGTCAAACTGGGGGGGAAATATTTGTCCATCCACATTGAAGTTGTCGATGCTCCTTTAGATTACAATATTTTTCCAGGTCAAAATTGGTTCTATGTAATGCAAGTTTTCACTTAATTTGTATCTCAAGTAGTCAAGTTCCCATTCCAATGGAAGATAGTCATGATTGAATAGTTAGATTTATGTTCACCAGAGATGAGTTCCTATTCTATGAACAATGTTCCACTCTTGGCTTCCTCAACCTCGCAATGCCAGAAAATAGGAGTAGGTTTTCTTAAAGATTCCTTGATTATGGAAGTTTTCTCATTGAATAAACCTCCTCCTATTTCACAGGTCGTGTCTGTGAACATGATCTCAGCTTAGAGCTATGAAACCCTAGATAAAGGAAAATAAATCGTTGATTCCACATCATTGAGTCCTTCCTAAGAAATGTGCCAGGCTATTCATTCCACGGGTGACCCCACCATCAACAATCCTTTCTTGGTGGCATCAGATCCGTATCTCTTACCATATTGGTTAGACCCCCCCAAATCTAGATTATCTCTTACATACCCTTCAATCTAATGATTCCATCATTGAATTCATGTATTTAGATGAGATGCCTTGGGAATATCATCATCATTGATCCTCTTTCCTTCCCGGTTACCATATGGTAGAAGACCATTTTGGAACAACGGTTTCATCTGATATTCTAACTAATCCTCAACCACCGGTACTCATCCACAATGTTGATTCTGATGGTAATATGAGTATAACATCAATAATACCATTCCAGTTGATATATCGATGAAGCCTAGAGTTGTAGAAAACATCCACATAAGCCAAAATTCTTCCGCTTCAGAACTTAATTCGTATACGGTCCTTTTTAAGGAATTCAGATATATTTTCACTTTGACGTATGAAGAAATTCCATGCATATATCCTTCTATCGTGGTTCATGAGATTACGACTTACCCTGATGCCAAACTAGCTCGTCAAAATTTACAACAAGTTCATCCATAGAAAGCAACATCCATTAAGGAAGAAATTGAGAAAATTCTCAATACTAGGTTCATTTACCCTGTACCTTTCATAGAATGGGTGTCTAATATTGTCCCCATAAATAACAAATAGGGCACAATTAGGGTTTTTATTGATTTCTGAGACCTTAATAGGGATTTTCCTAAGGACAAATTCCCTACCCCTTACATCTATCAAGTCATCGATAACTGTGTTGGCAGCTTCATCTTTTCATTTATGGATGGCTTTTTTGGCTACAATCAGATAGAGATACTCTCATTTGATCAACATAAGATGACCTTAATTTTCCCATGGGGGAACTTTTCCTATATGAAGTTACATTTTGGTTTGAATAATTTGGTGCTACCTTTCAATGTATTATGTCTTATGCTTTCCATGACATCAAACACATTGTGGAACCTTACCTTGATGACTTTCCTGCTCACTCGCAGCAGCAGGATCACCATGTTGATCATTTAAGAGCCATTTTTATTAAGTACCTCCATTACAACATATGGTTGAATCCACATAAGTGTGTTTTTTGTGTCAAACTAACATACTAATTGGTTTCAATGTTTCCAAGGATGGAATCCTTATAGACCCACTGAAAATTGAAGCCATCTTGTCCTTACCCCCACTACGAATGTTACATAATTACAAAAATTTCAAGGGAAGGAAAATGTTTTACGTCGATTTGTCTGTAACAACACTGAAAAGACCCATGGTTTAATGTGTTTATTAAAAAAGGGAACACCCTTTGTTTGGGATGACTTGACGCAACATGCATTCAACACTCTCAAACATGCCATTACACATGCACTAGTCCTGTGACCACCCAATTATACGAAGGACTTCTCCTTGTATGTAGTTTCATCACTATCCACCATCAGCATGGTACTAGTTCAAACATATGAACACGACCATGAACATGTGATTTAATACCTTAGTAAGAATATTATGGACTTTGAAACCCATTATTCACATGTGGAGAAGTTAGCTCTAGCCACGGTCATTGCGGTCCAAAAATTTTGCCATTACAGTTTGCTTCGCACAACTACGGTATATGCATATTCCAAACCCATGTATTACATCTTGACTCGTCGAGTGATTGGAGGAAATACTCTTGCTGGATTTTTATCCTCTAGGAATTTGAGTTAGAATTTGTGAAATCCAATTTTAAGAAGTCCCCTATATTTGTAGATCTTATGTGTGACCTTCCCCATATTACTGAGGATATGTAGCCCTTTGTTTCATTTCCAGTTGAACCATTGTTCCTCATTAGTATGTTTGACCCTTGGTATGGAAAATTGATTCTCTATATCTAGACTCAACGCTTCCATCTCAACGCAACCTAAGACGAATGTCATCGTATTCGTCATCACGCTAAGTACTATATTATCATTAATGATACATTGTACCATGATAGAGTTTATGCAATTTTACGGTGTTGGTTAACTCATGAGGAGGCTGAAGTAGTTTTAAATGACTGTCACTTTGAAGATCGTGGCAGTCATCTTTCACATCCAAATGCCTTCCCTGATAGATTTTCACATCCAAAAATCACACCCACCCTGCTCTGTTGCATCCCATCATAACTATTGGTCCATTCACAAAATGGGGCATTGATTTGATACACTGTAATCCTACCTCAGCCAAAGGGAATGGTTACATCATTGTAGGTGTAGATTACTTTACAAAGTGGGTTGAGGCTATGCCTACGTATGTTGAATGTGGAAAGATGAATTCCCTATTTCTTTTCAACCACATTATTGCTAGATTTAGAGTCCCTCAGGATATTGTGACCGATCATGGTTCACATTTCAGAATAAAATGATGTTGGAACTAAGTGAGAAACTAGGTTTCCTTCATGACAAATCCATGCCCTACTACCCACAGGCCAATGGCCAGGTTGAAGCTATCAATGAAGTGTTGAAAACCATGCTTCAATGGATGGTAGGATAAGCCAAATCCAGTTTCCATTTACAACTATTTTCTGCATTATGGTCCTACAAGACTACCATCAAAGCATCCACCAGCTTCACACCTTTCCAGTTAGTGTATGGGCTAGAGGCTACTCTTCTGATAAAATGTGAAATCCCTTCTCTAAAGCTTATCCTAGAATTTCTAACTAACACCACTCCATAGGAAAAATGGTTCTTATATTTGAAGAAGATCGATGAGACTTGTCAAGATGCCACCTTGGAAAATGAGGTGCATAAATGATGGATTAAATCTCAATATGACAGACCCATTCAACCTCTCCTCTTCAACGAAGGTGACCTGGTCTTGAAATATGACCAGAAGCATGACAATTTGGGGGGTGGAAAGTTGGAATACATGTGGCATGGGCCCTACATTGTTAGTCATGTCTTGGAGAAAGGAGCTTATGAATTAATGGATTATGATGGAATACCCTTGGAAGAGCCTTGGAATGGGCTCTACCTCAAGAAATACTATGCTTAGGTCTTCTAGCATAGGTTTTATGTATATAGTGTTTATAGATTGTTGTGTGTAGTTTGAAGTGTGGATTTGGTGTGAATGTAAGATGTGTCTTAGAAAAGCCTGCTTATGTAGTGTTTTGTTTAAAATGAACATATGACTGCTTATTTTAGCTTTGCAGATGGTGCTAGTCATTACACCTTGAATATCACATCGGCAACCTAGATATTGTATTCTCCTACCGGTGATATGGTGAGCTCAAGAGTAACTTACTTGGGTACTACTACAAAAAATCTTGCAAAGTACCATCCAGTGATTGGTTTTTTTACTAAACTTCTAACTAGCGATGTGATTCAGATTAGGGTTAAACTAGATTCAGAGTTAGTTGTACATCAATTAAACCAAGTCTATGCCATCATGAACCCCCTACTTCTTCATACATTTTGTATTTTGGAAAGGTATTTTGAACATGTTTCCTACCATCACATCCCAATACATTTAAACATGGTATTTGATTCACTGGAAAATTTTGTCTTGGATTGGTATCTTTCTCATATGTGAAGTTCATTTTTAAATATGGATTTCATGCATTGAATCACATAAATACATAAGTATCCATTAATACACATAACACATCACACACACACACACACACACACATGTAAATAATTTTTTTATACATAAACTATTGTTGAGATATAAACTGAAGCCATAGGATTTAAATCCATCCAAAATATGGAGCTATCAAATCTCTAGTACATATAAAAGAGGAAAATATGAAGCTTCAAAGATTTAAGTATAAATACAATACAAAAATGAGGAATCCACTCTGGGCTAATCCTTGTGATCATGGTAGCACATCACATCATGTGACACTTAGCAGAATATCCTCCCAAAGCATCCGGATACTCCTTCAATATGGTGCTAGTAGCGCTTAGGAAAATCATCTATCGAAATGTTAGGTACTCCCACAGTTAGCCACTAAATATTTTCCTCAATATCTTGAAGCTATTCTTCAGTCTCCACATTTTTTATAGCCATCTCTCTCACTGCTGCTAAACTCTCTATGGGTGAGGTTCTCACTGGAAGGGAAGGTCATATGTCTACACAAACAACATTGTATGTCTTAATATCACTCAAAATGAACAAAAAATGAAATACAACATAAAATAAAAACACATGGAATGGTTTTCTTCTTAACTTGGTCATCCCACTGATCTCCCTTGGGAAATGGGATATTAGGGTCACCCTTGAAGTCTGCTCCAACATAGGTGTAGTCCTCAACCATCAGTAGTTGGCCTCATAGCCAACAAAAAAATACTGCACCATATGTGATGGTGGTGCTCCACTTCCACCATGTCGATCCATGGCATCGAACCATCTCAACATCATAGGATCTTCTTCACCCAACCTGTTCAAAGGCACCTATTGTCTCATCAACGAAACCTTATCAAGGAAGGACACCACTACTTCCTCGTATCCAAACTATTTTAGTTCCCCCCTTCGACACTTCATCAACTAATCTTTGAGACTAACTAGCATCCCCTCACATCGGTTGAATATGGTAGGGGCCATACTCTCCATCACATACAACATGTGATCATGAGTGGTCTAGTGGGAAACCCTGCTGCCCACTACGTTCTATATCATGAAGTCCACATTCCTAAAAGGTCGGTATACAATATGATTGATAGGGATATTTCCCCCATGGGATCTATTCCCAACCACATAGTATTCATCTATGAGATCATCCACATACATCTCTACACCCCTGAGACCTGTAAGTACCACTAGACTCCCCCTTCAAGATAATCCATTAAATAAATAGATATACTCGACATCAATGGTCAATACGTGTGTCCCAACCTGAAAATGATGTTGGTCGAGATCCCACATTCGGATCAAGTACTCCAACAAGCGCACATAATTCCTCATTCCTGGGGACCTAAAGTATTTCAGGAGCCCACTTTCTCTCAAAGCTCTCACGGTCATGGGATGATTTTTTGCTTGGGTTTCATCAAGCTCATGCTCCTGTTCTTTCCATATCACCATCTTGGGAGTCAAATTTCTTTCAAAAACCAATGGAACATCAATTAAACACTTGCTAGAATCTAGATCAAGAGGTAAGAATCTCAAAATTTTGCTTACTTTTTGGTTTTTTAAGAGGCCCTTGCCACCGATGCCTTTTCCCCAAGGGAACAGAGCAAAGATGCTCTTCCACCTAAGGGACAGAGCACCTTTTCTTCTCTTCATCCTTTCGAGGGGTGAATTGGCACACCTCTCGAAAGGGAGAAGAGCACCAGGATGTGTGTCCTCTCCCCCTTTGGATATTGACCTCAAAATGCCCAAAAAAAGCTAAAAAAAAGAAAGTGAACCATGAAAGTGAAGAGCTAGGTCTTGGCTATTGCATGGTCCAGATGGTTCGGTCAAAGGCGGCTTGTAACTTCTAGAATCCCACAAGTGAGTTTATTTTTGTCTTTTTCACGCATCATTTTAAGTTGAAAAAGTACCGAATGCTTTTATACCTTCGATGTGCTCATTAAACATCGAGTGAAGAGGTATTAAGTGTGATTTTACTATTTTTTCATACTCATTAAAATGGATTATGAAAAAATAACCCCTTACAAAGTCAACTTTAAGCTCTTTTCGAGACTATTTAAACATGAAAAGATCATCAAGCGAGCTTGATCCTTTCATGCTTATAAAAGTATTTGAAAGATCGTCTAGTCGGTGACAGTTTACCCCTTTTTTGGAATGATTAGACTCATTTAAGAAAAAAGTACACTCTAGTTTATTACAACTAGAATAGTTCTCCTAGACATCAATTTATACTTTTCGGGCTTCAGGGACTAAATTTACGAAAAAATCCACCCTAGAGTCTTCTTATTCATTTCACACTCTCTAAAATTGAAACAACGAATGAGTTTACCTTTGTCGCACTCATAAAATTAAACAATCAAGGAACCTTTCTAGGAATGAACCCCTCCTTTCTCGGGTTCATAAAACATATGAGAATGGGCTCATCACTTGATGAGCTATATCGAGTGTTTGTTAAAATTTTCAAGCTTGTTAAAAAGTGAAGAGGTACTTATCCTTCACGATGGATAAATTAAGGGAATGTGGAATGTCTTTCATTTGTATTAATGGCATCTCATAGCCTGTCCTTGAACATGGAACATGTCTGCATTTTCATTTAAAACAATTTCGTATTCATCTTGTCACCGAGTCAATCCACTATAGTGATTCATTTGACTCCTTTGAGTCAATTCAAATAATGCATCATACTGTCCTTGCATTACTTCTGGTCTCTGCCTCGTTGAGTCAATTATTCCAAGTCATTTGCTGCATCATTCAATGTTCAAAGGAAACCTCCTCTGCAGTGAACCTCTACAATTTACTTACCTTCCTTCGAGTATATCACATTCAAGTCAGTACTACGGTTTTTTTGCCACTTCAACATCATATTTTGTTCCAAGTTTCATGTCGATGATGGGGGAAACATCATGGCCCTCCTTTGATGAGTCTATTCTTGTCAACTCCAACACATTATCTGGGAATTGGATTTAGAAACTGAATCAAGTACCTTGAAACTTGCATGCCTCAATAGCAGGTTTCCTCGCTTTCAATAGTGCACTTTCATTAATGACCTCTGATTGAAGGATTTTGTCAAGTGTTCGAATTCAATTCCTATATTCACATTCAGAGGAATGTACTAGGATACCTTGGGAATCATTGAAATCAATGATGATTTCCCTCGCACTTGTTAACAGTATGCATCAATGGCTGGTAATCAAGTGGTTTCTACCATGTTCAACATCAAGACATTTATTTGCATGGATAGAATCGTATCATATTGGAATGAAGACCTTGATTGGTTAGGTATTCACTTGAATATGTGCCTATCCTCAAGTTGCGATGGAGTATTGTTTGGATTCATGACATAGATCCACGTTGTATTTTTGGTGGCTATGTTTAGGTTTTAAGTCAAGATGGCATGGATCTACTTTGTATGTTTCATAGCCATGTTATGATTTGATTCTTGTTGTTCATGGATCTACAATGTATTTTCAGTAGCCATGACATAGTCATTATACATGGATCTGCAGTATATTAGTCTACAGCCATGTTTGAGTCAGATAGTTGGTGACTGGTCTTACGTCAAGTCTTTACTCACCTCTTTTTTTCCTCTGATACTGAAATAAATATCTAGCAAAGCATTTCACATATCAAATTCCTCTAGATTCATACTTTGGGGGGGATTCTGTTACACCCAAAAAATGTCCTAATGGTCAAATCCATTGAATCCCTTGGCCAAACTATCTTTTTGGGGCCTTATTTCTCAATCCTAGGCAATATAATGCACCTTTCCTCTTGGAACAGGGCATCAAACATGCCTAGCACCCCTTTTTCCATTGACAATGTGCACTGATGGAGTCTGTCACCTGACCAGAAGGGGTGACAGTGCACCTAGCCTGTTTGCAGAGAAAAAGGGAAAAAAGAGAAGTATCGAGAATATTCTAGGAGAAATATATTGTAGAGGATGATCCTAACTACTTGGGAAAGCTTACATGGAAACCTCCTAATTCCAAGGGATCATTCCCTACTTTCCCCCCAATATATCTCAACCCATTTGGGACTCCTTTGGCCTATAAAAACAAGCCACATGGACCATGTGAAGGGCAGACCAACATAGCACCTTTATGTCGTTGGATTCAAGTCTGGTATAGGAGGAAAAGAGAGAGTGGTTGTGAGTGATATATTCCTTAGTTTGTATTGTATGTGTGAGTAAGTCAAAATATCTTGTAAAAGAAAATATTCAACATCAAGGCTTTGGTTGTATCTTTCTTTTTCCATTTATTAGTACAAAAATGTTTCCCTTTCTCATAAATGATTCTTGTTTATATTGATTGTTTGTTACTATTTTACTTGATCATTAGTATAGATCACTAAATTATGTTGTTGCTCACATTTTTTTCTTGTTTTATGTGTTTGTTGTAGGTACAATCTATCATACAAGGATTTAAAAACAAGGATGACCTTCCAAACTCAAGGTAAAGAGAGCTTAATTTTCAAGTAGCTCAGTCATGTAGGGAGACGATACATCATTGTGTCCTTTTGTTATAGATTTACACCATGTAGGATAGGGGAATAAACTGTGTCTGTACTTATTGAAATATTCCCAGTAATATCAAGTGAAACCAAACCTTATCACCCACCTAGAACTTGTGTGGAATTCGATGTTGGTCATGTCACTACTTGTACTTAGTATTGTATTTTCTCCAAAATATCTAGACCCATTGGCATATGCGATGGATTTTTTCAACAAATATGGTTTCCTTATGCACCTCAGTCTTAGCATGGGTGGATTCTTCTCGTAAGGATGCAATGGGCAGAGCTACATCAATTGTGGCTAGTGCTTGGAACCCCAATCACACCTAAAAAGAGATGTGGTAAGTAGAGATATGAAGGGATATGTTATATCTATGCTAAACATATGGAAGGCTCTCATCCCATGTGTGGGGATGTTTAGAATTGTAAACTATCATAATATGCACAATTATCTGGTTGATTACATTTGTTTGTCCATCAGTTTGAGGGTGGAAGAAAGTCGATTTGGTGAGATTAGTATCCATCAATGACCATAGAATAGACCAGACTGTGATCATGAACAGATTTTCCTGAGCTAAAATGATGGTCTGTGGAAGCCCAAAATGAACCCAAACATGCTCAAAGAAGAGTTTAGTAGTGGCTTCAAAAATTATGTTCTTCTTGAAAGGTATCAGAATGGCCATCTTAGAGAAACAATCCATGAACACAAAGACATGGTCATTAACATGGTTAGTTGAAGGTATTCTTAACATGTAATCCATGGATATGGAATCACATGGATGAGTGGGAGTAGGAAGAGGGGTGTAAAATCCTTTCTTTTTGATGGTAGGTTCTGCGACGACATAGGCAATGTAGGATCTGATATATCGATGGACATGTTGTTAGACCCTGGGCCAATACAATTGCTTCTTCAATACTACCAATGTATTTTTAGTGTGAAAGTTCCCTGCAACTCGATTATAATTTTCTTCCCAAGACATATTCACACGCACTCTTGAAGGAACACAAAGATGCCCCAGTTGGCACAATAATCCTTCCTAGAGATGAAATTCTACCACTAGTGTTCATGCACATATGTCTAGATAGATGGAAGTAAATTTAGGATCAGTATCATATAGTTGATGCCACCCAGAGGTCTCATGGCAACAAGAGTTGAGAGCCGTGGTCATTGCTGCTACTGGAGGTCGACTGAGGAAATCAATAACTCAATTTGTGCTTTACTTCTTATAATTAATATTCAGGTCGAATTTTTTCAAGTAGGTGAACCACTTTTGGTGGTGATCATTCTATAACTTTCCTTAGGTTTGCATGAACTATAGGGGCTTATGATTAGTGTGGATGGCCATCTCTTTTCCTAAGATGTAATGCTTCCATTAGCAATAGTCTTGGACAATGGAATGAATTTCCTTGTCATAAGTGGGGTACTTATGGACTGTATCTTAAAGTGTCTCACTATGATACACCATTGGATGGCCATGTTGAGTGAACACTAGACCAAAAACATAGTCTAAAGCATGTATCTCAATCTCAAAGGGTTGCTATAGATCCGGTAAGGTATGGACTAACACCGAACATAATGTTTCTTTAGCTCCTCAAATGATTTTTTTGTGGCTTGGACTAGACAAAATTGGACCTATATCCCCCTTTGGTCACCTGGGTAAAGTAACAATAAATATTAGAGAATCCCAACACAAATATGTGATAAAAGTTGGCAAGACCTAGGAAGCTGTGTAGCTTTAATGTGAGAGTTGTTCGTATCAGCCAGTCATGAATGTCTTGTATCTTGGTTGGATCCACATGAAATACAAGTTCATCCATGATGATTGTCCATTCCAAATGAGCACTTCTCTATATTGATGGATAATTTGTGTTGTCGCAGGGTGTCAAGCGCCTGGTGGATATGCTGCAAATGTTCTACCCATGTTCTGTTGTAGATGAGGATATCCTCAAAATATACAACCAAAAAATATTGGTGAGTGGATAGAGAATATTTTCAATCATCCTCATGAATTTTGATAGATCATTAGTCAATCCTAAAGGAATGACCAACCACTCAAAAATTCCTTCAAAATATTTGAAGGAATTCTTCCATACACTGGTCTACTAGATTGGCACCTAATTATAGCCAGACTTCAAATCAATTTTGATGAAATATTTGACACCCTTGAGCTGGTAGAGAAGATCATCAATCTGAGGAATGGGACATTGATTCTATATTTTGATATTTTTATAGATCGGTAGTCAATACAGAGTCTCCATGTCCCATGTTTCTTTTGTACCAACACAATTGGGCTCCCACAAGGTGAGGAGTTGGGTTGAATGTTCCATTTTTGGATTAATTCTTGAATATGACACTTGATTTCTTCATTCTCTATGAGGGAACGCCTATATACCATCCCATTCAGTAAAGGTACCTGGGAGACCAAATAAGTTGAATGCTTGACCAAGCAATGTAATGGAACCCCAGTAGGTTTGGTGAATATATCTATGTATGGTTCCACTATATTGTCCACCTACTTTTGTTGTGTGGAGATACCTTGTGTAGAGGTGGCAATTGTTTCTATAATTTTTTGTTCCCCTTTTGAACAATTCATAAAGAGGACGAATTTCCCTGTCTAGGAGATTACCTTCCTGCACTACTTAGCTATGATGAGAGAAACTATAGTAGTGTGAATTGTCCTTGGTATCCTATGTTCCTAAAGTAATAATGACACTATGAGGTCTAGATTCATACACAACATGATGTTTCCACATATATGGTTGTCCTAAAAGAACATCACAAACATAGAGTGGGAAAACATCACACATTACCATGTCTTTGAAGGGCTTGATACCATGAGACATGCAACACTATTGACTGATGCATATGTCTCCTCCTTGGCTCAACCAACATAATATGGTGTATGGTTGGGGGTGTATGTTTCATACTTGATCGATATGAGGCTCTTTTGGATATCAGTGTCAACAATGAAATCATTAGAGAAAATTTGGGCTCTAAAATGGGATCATAAGAAAAAACACCACCTCATAAAAAATATAACCATTGAATTCAAGAATCAATAGATTTTTAAGAAAATAGTTAACCATAATGGTTGACTTGGTATATTTCTCATTAAAAAAACAACTTTGTGTCTTCGTATTTTCAACATATATCTCTATGGTTTTACTCAAATTTTGACTGGGAGCACTCAATTCCACATCCAACGAGTGCTCTTGATCAAAATTTGAGTAAAACCACAGGGAGATATGTTGAAAATACAAAGAAAAAAATAGTTTTTTCACTTTTTTCCAAAATTCATAAATATTATTTTACTCGTTTAACTATTCTTTTATTATTTTCCTTAGAAGGCCAATATGAGACCTCAAATTTTCTCTAATGGTAGTGGGTTCCCTTGCACCCACAGTTGTGAATGTAGGAGGAACTCTCCTTCTATATCCTTTGACTATTTTGGTTAGATATTTGTGGTTGCGATGGTGGCACAAGGTTCTACATCAATGACCCACTTTCTGTTTTCTTTTTTTGAATTAGAGTTTGAGCCAGATTTCAGATCTAGGGATTGTGTCTCAACCAACAATGATTGTTTTGAGAAGCATTCATCATTGTTGTCAGGGTATTTTCTAGAAGTTGAACCACTTGGCGGTGTCCTTCTTTGATTTCTCGTTACCCTCCTTTTCCTGTGGCTTAGGTTAGTTGACATAATTTTGGTCGTCCTTTCTCTATCCTTTGATTTGTGAGTTAGGGATGATTTTTCAAGGCTTCTATTGTTGATTTTCAAACCCAAAGTCTCGTTTATTCTTTTTCTTAAACTTTTGCTTGATATTTATAGCATACAAACAAGAAACTCCCAATGAAGATATGACTTGGAAATCCATCCCTGTCTAAATGTAGATATGCAGGCCACTGCAGTGCTTTAGGATCAAGTGTCATTCAGATTATTTAGTAACCAATTTTGAGCATAGGGTATAGAATATGTTAGTAAACTATGGCACTATCTAGTCTCTTTCCTGACACAAAGTCGTCCACCTAGAGTACTGTTCATCATAGTTTTTGATAGGGTATAATTCCTCCTTGACAACATCGACAAAATCCACCCAAGTGGGTTATGTCCTGAATATTTCAATCTCAACCCTCACATGCCTCTCGTAGTACCCGTCCCACCAATATTTCATATGGGGAAGGGATTTAAGGATCACGAAGGTGATCTTTTCATTGTCTGAAGAAATTGAACAGAGAATTATCCCTCTAAAGGACAACCATTTCTCCAAATCATCTACATATATATTTTCTTCAAAAAGAGGATGCCAAAGTTAACTTCTACCTTAAAGGGAGCTGCACTTCTAAAAGGGCGTCTCATTGAAGGTGCATCCGCTAGTGTCAATAGTCGTCGAAGTATTTGGGTGAAATTATCCATCATCTCGTTCCTCTATCATGTGAGGGATTCCTTGAGAAGCAAATTGATATTATTGCTTACTTCGTCATATCTCTTTTATTCTCCTTCCATGTGAGCCTTCTTGGGGAAACACGAGTGGTTTTTCCTAAGCTCAACTAGTTCAAGACCCAACTCTCGATATTCATATCTAGTTGGAGATGTGCACTAACAAACCACAAGAGCAAATTACTCTGATACCACTGCTCCATATTTATGTGAGAACTAAATGAAAGAGCATGCATATATATATCAAGAAGCATAATAATATAGTAAACAGATTCTATTAAATGAATGAAATAAAAGAAACTTTAAAATAAAATTAGTTAGAATGGTGGTAGATATATCTTTGAGAAGAGATGTGGAGGCTACACTCATTTGCAACAAGATGAATTGGAAAAGGAGGCTGAAAGGGCCTATTATCATAAGTATGATGGAAAGAACCCTAAACATAAAACACCTAACCCTAGAAGATGAACCGTTATAAAGTTTGTGGGCCCAAGGTGGTTAGTTGAACAATCAAACTACATCAAATTTGATTTTTAGGGGCTAATGTCTTCTGCCTCCAAAATTCACTTTTGGGGGTGGGTTTGGATTTGGAGGCAGCCTTTACGAAACCACTCCTAATAGCACCAACACTAAAATTTTTGACTTTTAGGGGTGGTTTTTGAACCCCACCAGTTCTAAACCCTCCCCCCCCC